>WIGO01000262.1:0-61404 GCA_014235945.1 Colletotrichum plurivorum
GGAGGCCGAGGAGCTGTTTGTGCGGGTGATGGAGACGAGAAAGAGGGTGCTTGGAGAGGAGCATCCCGACACGCTGAACAGCATGGCCAACCTGGCGTCGACGTTTTCGGACCAAGGCCGATGGAAGGAGGCCGAGGAGCTAGAGGTGCAAGTGATGGAGACGAGTTTGAGGGTGCTTGGAGAGGAGCATCCCTCGACGCTGACGAGCATGGCCAACCTGGCGTCGACGTATAGCAAGCAAGGCCGATGGAAGGAGGCCGAGGAGCTCCGGACCAAGGACTTCAGAATCTGCTCAAGAGTGCTTGGAAAGGAGCATCCCGACACACTAACGAGCATGGGCAACCTGGCGTCGACGTACAGGAAGCAAGGCCGATGGAAGGAGGCCGAGGAGCTGTTTGTGCGGGTGATGGAGACGAGAAAGAGGGTGCTTGGAGAGGAGCATCCCGACACGCTGATAAGTATAGATAATTTGGCGTCGACATACAGAAACCAAGGGCGTTGGGGGGAGGCCGAGGAACTACAATCGCAGTTGATAGAAACAGGGAGGAGGGTGCTTGGAGAGGAGCATCCCTCGACGCTGACGAGCATGGCCAACCTGGCGTCGACGTATAGTGACCAAGGCCGATGGAAGGAGGCCGAGGAGCTGGAGGTGCGGGTGATCGAGATGAAAAAGAGGGTGCTTGGAGAGGAGCATCCCTCGACGCTGACGAGCATGTACAACCTGGCTAACACTTGGAAATCTCAGAATCGGTGGAAAGATGCGATTCAGCTTCTGCAGGACTGCGTTCGCCTCAGAGGGAACGTTCTTGGTATGGATCACCCACATACTATACTTGCCGTATCAGCCCTGTCGGGCTGGAAACGTGAGTTCGGGGGAACTAGCCATGAGCTTCCATGATACCCTCAGACATTAGATGCTTCTACATAGTCACAGACCGTTATAATGAACAGTTACGGTGCAGGAGCTATTTTGAAAGGTAACAACCTTTGCCATGGAGATGCACTATCTTGTTCGTATCGTTGTGCTGCCGCCTTCTACTTAATCAACTAGTTATTTCCAAGAATGAGTCATTGCCCAAATCGCCTTCCACATTCCCATTGATATATAACCCAGGTAAAGCTTGTTTTAACGTCGTATATTAGGCACGGAAGACGAAGTAGTTAAAGAAGCGTCGATCGCAGAACTGTGGTCGTCACAAACTACAGAACCCTTCAAGCCAATTAGAGAAAGCCGGGACGAGGGGAGAGCGGGCCCAACAGTTGTTAGACAGGATGAGACCCTGCAGCCTACCGGTAAGCCGTTTCTGGCTGTCTCATCATTTGCTGCGTCCATTTCTGGCTCTCTCGGATTCTGGCTCTGTTAACGCCTGCGCCGTGAGTACTTGCTCGCTGCGGCCGTCAGCTGCTAAGCCACATAAGCTACAGCTCCACACCATCACCACTAAACATGTTATCTAGGAAATTCCGCGAAGCCCATTACGCCTTTTACTGTACTGTTAAGTCTTTTTTATGATAATTCTGTCCTTCACCGTATGCATCGCCTTCACCTGGAGGATGTCTGCGAACATGCACCGGCAGCGTGGCCGTGGCAGTTCTATCGCATGTACTACAAATTTCTCGTCTGATCACCTGTCGTGAATTGGTAGACTAGGCGTCGTACATCCAACCAACATCGACAGGAACGCTACTTGATTGGCATAGTCGTGGCATTGCCTCGCTCGTGCATGTTCCACTAAGCCAGGTCTGGCATACCACACAGCGGCCACCGGCGCGTGACATGATGGGTCGTTTGATGGGTCGTTCGATATGCAGTATTCATGAGCTACAAGCAGCTTTTGCTCCCCAACATACACGCAACATGCAATAATTAAGCAGAGTGGGAAAGTGAGGTGCATCTTACTAAACCGAAGCCTCTATTTCGTAGGAGGGCGTCACCGATAGTCCCCGTCAGAATCCTCAAAATCCTCATCCTCGTCCTCCTCGTCCTCGCTATCAGACACAGGATTCCGTTTCCGCCTCGTCGACCGTCTTGGCGCGGCCTTGGTTGCCTTCTTGGCTCGCGGTTTGGCCTTGACCGGCTCGGGGAGCGGTTCCGGCTCCGGAGAATGTTCATCCTCCGCCACTTCGGCGCCTTCCGGCTCGTTAGACCGCTGATCTTCGCCGTGGTCGACGACCAGGGCGTCGCCCATGTCCGCATCCTCATCCTCCTCGTCCACCACGGGGAAGAATCCCGACGTGAAGCGCTTCGGCTCGACCTCCTCCTCGTCATGTCCGTCCGGAAAGAACCCGCCAGCCATCTCCTCCTCCCGCGCCTGCATGGACTCGGCAAGTTTCGATGACTCTTCCTCGTCGCGTGTGTCCCTGGTGTGCTTGTTTGCGCCGTGCTTCTGAAAGACCGGGACGCTGTCGTCCACGTGCCCGTAATCCTGCCGAATCCGCTCGACGATTCGGAGGCCCTTGAGGAACTTGCTCCACACCCTGAGCGCCTCCTTTCGCCGCTTCTCATCCTCCTTGCGCGCCCGCTCTGCCTCGTCTTTGCGGATTTCCTCCATTACTTGGTCGTGGTATTCTTCGGCGATGACCACCCCCTGAATGACCGGCACTGCCATTCGATTTCCGAATTCAAAGTCCACGACGGCTTCGGCGTAGTCAATCCCGAGCCTCTTGCAGACCTTGACGGCTCCTCGGAAAGGCACATGGGTGGCACCTTCGGGGCACATGTGCTCAGCAAACAGGTCGATGTTGCTAGACTCTGTCAGCTGGTTTCCCCCTTACATTTCAGACCAACTTACCCGTAGTCATTCTTCGGGATGATGCCGTCCTTGATGGGATCGGGTATGATCCAGTCCGTCTGCTCGAAGCTGTACAATCCCTGGAGAACCTTCTCGCCGCTGATGGCCTCGGCCTCCGCGATTTCTCGCCGCCTGTTGGTCGTCGCGGCACGGTAGGGCACTCTCTTCAGCGGCTGCTCGCCGGCCTTCGGCGCTCTTCCCTGTTTGTGCCAAGTCTCTGCGCTCTTGACGTTGACAACGTCCTTCCGCGCGTACACCGGCTCTTCCGAGACATCTGCACCCTTGCCCTTGTTCTTGAATGTTTTGATGGGAACTGCCCCAGGCAGGAGGGCCTCCTCCCGCTTCAGGTGGCGCTCAAGGCAAAATTCCTTGGACTGTTTGTAGTAAGCCAGGGTCTCACTGCCTTCCTTCACCTCCTTCTTTTCAGGCTGCGCTGGTTTCAGCTCTGTCGAATCTTCGACATCGTCCTCTTCGGTCAGCGGGTGTTTGCGACCGCCCCTGACGAACCCGTGCATGGCGGACCTGAACCAATCGAAATGGTCGTAGCGCTTAACCTTGCCGTGCTTGTTGTATATCGGCACCTTTTCAAGCGGCATCCTCGTGCCCTTGGTCCTGCCGGGCCATAGCTGCTTTCTGAGGTAGCGGACCGTGACGTCTTTGGCCGTACCGTCCCGGGCATAACCAACGACGTAGGCCATGACCTCTTTCGCCTTGTCTGCCTTTCCTCCACGGGGCTCCAGCGATTCGATCAACTCTCGATTGGTGCCGATGACATTCTTGACGATCGGATCAACTGGTAGCCACTTCTTCGTGACGGGCGACATGACTTCGGTCCAGTAGTGCGGAAACTCGAGGTCCCCGTCGAACTTTTTGACGGGTGTTGTCGACTTGCGCGGTGTAACCTCCAGGTCTATGATCGAGTCATCGTCGCTATCCGGGTGCTCCAAACCAAGCTCGTCATCGGAGTCAACAATTTCAATGACCGGCGCTTTCTGATTAGCACGCCTCGAACCGCTGCGTGGCGTAGCTGCTGTCTTGGGTGTCTGTTTCCCCGTTTTCTTTGCCGATGCACTTTTTGCGGGTGTTTTGGCCCCTTTCTTCGGTTTTTCGGTCTCTTCGCTCTTCTCGTCGCTGCTCTTCGATCTTGAGATTCCGTTCTTTTCTTTTTCAGGGTCCGCTTCCTCCGCCTTCGTCCATCCGAATCCCAGGGGCTGCAAGTTCGCCACCATCCGAGCTTCCAGCCCCAGAGCCCTCATAAGAGCTGTGAAGAGCTGTGATCCGACATCTCGGCTTCCCGTACACTCCTGGGCGCATATTCTGAACTCTTCAAGACCGTTGATCCGTTCCCCGAAGCGCGTCTGGTCGTGCTCCTCGTTCTCCCATGCTTTTCTGAGCCTTCCGAGTCGTTCAGGGTGCATGTAGCCCCACTTCCTGATTCCCGGTGCCGAGATACGGAAGCGCTGCTTCCACCACGACACCAGCGACCTCATAAGTCTGAATAGTGGATCACCGTGGCTCATGTCGACAGCTCCCTCCTCAAGCCGTTCTGCCGCAGTCCCCCAGTCTCTCGAGTCCTCCTCTTCGACTTTCTTTCCCTTTGGCCGTCCTCGTGTCTTCTTTGCGGATTTGGGTGTCTTCGTGGGCTGCGGCTTCGGTTTCGGCTTCGCAGCTAAACCACTGGCTATCCTCCACCTTTCCACCTCATCCCAGAGCCGCGGCGGGACGTGAGACATCATGATAGCCTGGACCTCCGGGTCGCATACCCAAGAGTTGCGAACAGCGTTGTGCCACAGGAGAAACTGGACGTGAATGCAGTGTGTAACGTTTCTGACCTTCTTTTCGCGCTTCGTTGGGCCCTTCTTGTCGCCGTATGGGTCAACCATGGCGGTGCCGAGCCCAGCGTCGAGGGTAAGTTGCAAGTCGCCCGAGGTGGTCGGTGCCGGGGCCAGGGTGGTCCTGGGGGCCTGGACATCCTCGAATTCGATGTCTTCATCGTCGTCGTCATCAGAAGGCTCCTGCGCTCCATTCACGGTGTGACCATCCGGAACCGGGACGTCCTCGAAATCGCCATCGGATAAGTCGGTCAGCGAGCTGTCTTCTTCGCTATCGCTGAGAACATCGAGAACAGACCGACCACCCTTGGCCGACGGAGGCGTGGCGGTCGCATCGAGGTCGTCGTAGAGGGTCGGCTTCCTGCGGGCGTTGGCGGCTGCAGGTTCATTCTTTCCTCGTGATTTCGCTACCTGCTGGCGTTTGGGACTGGGCCTGGCAGGAGACTCCTCGCGCAACCGCTTGCGCGGCACGTGAGGAGGCATTTTGGGCGGTTGTGGTGAGGTGCAAGACTTCGCATGTTCCGGGGATGGGAAGCTTGAGAAGCTTTGCCGGGGCGATGCAACGACACCGCTGCTAACTGCGTCATTGACTTTGGGCGGGAAACGCGACAGCGCGACGCAGTGCACTTTAAGGGTCCGGGTCCCACTCTGCCGGGTCCGATGGGAAAGGCGGGTCCCCTGGAGATCGCCCCTCTTCAGCCCGACCACGCTGGTGCAGCTCCTGTCACAGTGCACCTGCATGTACGTACCTGATACTTACGAACTGATTCGAACAGCCAATGGCAACAAGATAATATCATACAACAAAGCAAAGGGTCTCTGGCCCATTTCGCTGTTATTGTCTTACAGCATTCTAGATCCAGATTCCGGACCAACCGACCTTCCTCGGTAGATACCCACTGGTACGGACATCGGCCCAGGAACTAGGACACCGCCACCTTGGCAGCCGTTACCTATGGACCTCATCCATTTCAGGCTCCCGGTGGCCACGCGTGCGCTGTACTTGGCGCCTGCTTGAGCCGCATCAGTGGCCGCCCCGCCTGAGGGTGAATGACCAACGCCAAAACCCGCCAACTGGCCCCTTCCAGACGCTTCCGCAGCCATTTCTCAGCAACACCGCTGTGTCGCCTCAACACTTCGCCATCCGATCGTGTTCCCGACGAGGCTTCCGGACGAGGCCTACGTATTTCTTTTTTTCAGATATCGTCATCACGAAACCCATCTCCGCGATAAATAACACCCCCAAACCAAGTCACGATGGCGTCCTCAACCAATTCCGACGAGACGAGCTACGTCAAGATGGACGAGTCCAAAGACGGCTTCGACGAGACCCTGCTGGGCAAGCACTGCGAGTACGACTACTGCAACCAGCTCGACTTCCTCCCCTTCTTCTGCCAAAGCTGCAAGAAGACCTTCTGCCTCGACCACCGATCCGAGACCTCCCACAAGTGCGCCAACGCCGGCGCCTGGGCAGAGCGCCGCCGCCAGGCAGAGCTCGCGAAGCCCGCGTACGGCGCCGGCCGCCAGCTGCGCGACCACGTCTCCGAGAAGCCCTGCGCCTCTCCCACCTGCAAGACCACCGTCGGCACCTCGCTGGTCCCCGGCGTCCACTGCCCCGGCTGCAACCGCGACTACTGTCTCAAGCACCGCCTGAAGGAGGACCACGACTGCAAGAACCTCGTCCCCCTCGGCGCGCGGCCGGGCGCGCAGATTGACGTCGCGGCGCGGACGCGGAGCGCCCTCGACAAGCTGAAGGCGTGGGGGACGGCGAAGAAGGAGCAGGCCGGCAGGGCGCTGCCGAAACCGAAACCCACGTCGGCGTCGGCGCGGCTGATAGCGGTGAACAACCTGAAGAAAGTGGCCAAGGGCGACGACAAGCTGCCGCCGGAGAAGCGGGTCTACCTGTACGTGGAGGCCGAGGCGGCGACAACAAAGGCCAAGTTTCCCAAGGGCGAGTTCTACTTCTCCAAGGACTGGGTGGTGGGGAGGGTCCTGGACGATGCGGCGCGGAGGTTGCAGGTGGAGAACGTCAACAACCGGTCATCAGACGAGAGGGACAAGTTGAGGGTGTTCCACGTGGAGGGAGGGAGGTTACTGGAATTCAACGAGAAGGTGGGCGCTGCGCTGACAAGCGGCAATACCGTTGTCCTACTGCGCGGTGTCGGCCCGCCGCCCAATCTCATCGAGGTTTAACGACGGTGACGATGATTCACGAATAGAGTTGATAGAATTGTTTTCCAATTATACCCCAATCACACACCAAGCGCCAGTTTAAACTTCTGACCCCGCCCCATGCCAGCCGTTCATATGGGAGATTTGACCATGCGCCGAATTCAATGGTTTGAAGATGTTCCATGCCACATTATTCCCCAACCCAAACGCCATGTTCACAACTCCTTCTCCTTCTTATCCTTGGGTCGCTTCGCCAACAGGTCCTCGCGACCTGTGGCAGGTGCGTTACCGACAGCCTCCTTGCCGCCATACGTCTCGAAGCCCTTGTGGAAGACCCACTCCACGGCATTCTCGACAGGCTCGTCAAAGAGCCTCGGCAGGAAAGGCACAACCGCCAGTCCGAGGCCGATGGGTCCCCAGGTCCTGACCCTCGCGTTCTTGACGTTCTTCATCGCCCGTCCGGAGTATCGCACGACACTATGAATCGTGAACGCGGGGAGACCCATACTGGCGATACTCTGGAAGATGCCGCGCTGGACCATGACAGTCCGGTAGTCGTCCAGCGGCGCCACCTTGCCCCCGGGGACAACGTTGCTGGGATGCGTCGCGTCCGAGATGGCATCCGGCAGTCCCGTGATCTTCGCCTGCCGCTCCGTGAGCTGCAGGTGCGGGTTGAGGATGCGCTGGTTGGACCAGTACGCCTTGTATCCCTCGTAGCTGACGTCGCCGAGGATGTACAGCCAGGAGACGCCGTATGCCGAGCGGACGAGGAGGGGGTGCGCGACGGGCCGGAAGGACTCGCCAATGTCGGATGTGTAGGCGACGTATCGATGCGCCGACATCAAGATCGTGCGGATGCGCGTGGCGTAGGCAGCATAGCGGACGTTGGACTCGGTGGACTCTGGGGCACTGCGCAAGGGGAAAGGTCAGCAGGGCTATACGGGCAGAACGTGGGCACTTACTACCCGTCCACTAGCTCATCGAAGAAGTTGTCTTCCTTGTCTTGTTTCTCGACAATCTTTTGCAGTGCGGCGGGCAGCTTCTCTCTCGCCGGGAGCCTGTCCGGGTCGAATTTCTTGGCGTCATTCTCCTTGGGCGCCGCGGCGTCTTTCGTCTCCTCGGGTTTCTTGTCTTTACTGCTCCACCACATTGCGGTGGGGTTTCGTTTTTCGGTTTATCGATAGACTTCGTCTGATTGAGAGGTAGATCTGGAGGGGTGTTCGCCAGCTTTATGTGTGCATGGGTGTGGCAGCGTTTGCTTGGGGGGGCGGACGGCGAGGCATCCCGCGCGCCGGAAACGCCCGCAGCTTCTGATCTTCTGATGTCGGGAGTGACGTCTGGCTCGCTAAGCTGAGTTTAGCGCACCTGCATGCCTATAACCAGGTCCCATCTGGGGAAGGCAGCCACCGATCGGTCACTGTGGCGAAGGCAAGAGCGGAGATATCGGTGGCTGCAATTCCCGTCCATGTCCCCGCTCTCCGGCCGAGCTGGACCCGCCAGTAAATGCTTCTGTCAGCCTGACAATTGAGGCACTCAACTTCGCAGCTTCCGACGAATTTCGAGCTCCGAGTATCGACGCCCTCGAATCTGAAATCATCACCATCGCCCTCCCACCCCATCGAACCAATTCACCCCCGAAGGCTCGCAAACCCCCCCAACACCGCCAAAATGGTTCAGATGTACACTGTCGCCGGCCGCCAGATCGGCTCCCACTACGTACGTGCAGCCCCGAGCTCGCCCGCGGATCCCTGCCGCCCACGACCGCTCTCCCGAACCGAATATCGCAAAACGCTAACCTCCCCCAGCTGGCCATGGGCGTCCTCGCGACCCTCTTCGGCGGTGCCTTCTACGGCACCAGCGGCAGCAAGCCCAAGGCCGCCGCCGCTCCCCCCATTAACGCCTCCAGCTCCGACGAGGCCGACTTCATCAAGTGCGTCAATTTCGCCCCCTCCCCGGGCCAACGGAGCCTCTCTACGGCGACCCAGCCTGCTGACAGCGCAACTACAGGAAGTTCTTGGACACCGCGGACAAGGATGAGAAGGCGAAGCACTAGACAGCGGGCGATCGGCGAGTCATTGGTCAATTGCGACCTAGTGTATTCATAGAGTGATGGACTTGGTCGACGGGAATGAAAGACATTTTCTGGCCATCAACGCAACTTCGACGCGCAGAGCGGACGTGACTATCGGCCTCAACTGACATGCGGCAGCCTGGGCGTTATGTGTCGAGAAAAGCTTGACGAGATGGGCATGAGGGGCAATTGGGACGATTGCCGCGCAACCATCATGAACCGACATGTCCAAAGTGTGGGAAAGGTTCGGAGATCCTCGGCAGTCTTTCCTTGGCCGAGCAATGCTATCTGCGCCATCAATTGGGTCTATAACCCCACGACAGTTGTTGGAAGCCTTCTGAGGCGTTTGGGAACAACTACCCGGCAATCAAAGTTGTCACTGCTGCTTTCGCTCCCACGCCGGCTGGAAACGCAAATCATCAAGTTTTAACACGGTACAGCAATGTAGTGGCATTTTATGGTCGCCAGCTGCCATTGGCACAGAAGTTTCCACCAAAGCTCCTACATCTTCGACCGATGTTCATACGAGGCTGTCTCGACCGTTCAAGCTTATGTTGGGTCGGTGGAAATCTGCCTGTCGAAGCCGGAGCCAATGAGAAAAAGACCAAGTGGCGATTGATTTAGGTGACCTATACCCGTTGGGCATCATAGAGGACGTTTAACTAAGCAGCGCTGTTGGTCAATGATGTCCACGAGCTTTTGCGGCTGCGATATGTCAACAGCCTCCGACGCCAATCCAATCACGAAATTCGTGGGCGACCACCGGAAAATATCGAATCCGATACTTCCGGCCAGTTCCATTCCATTCTTTAGTGACCAGGACAAACAAGCGGCATTTACAGACCGAACAAACGCAGAATTAGCATTGTGCTGGCAAGCATCCAATGTTTGCGGTGTGGGTATTTTATCATCCGTAATCTCGATTTGACAGCGGCTCAAAATCGATCGGGACCCCTGTTATCGCCCTTGACATTCTACCTTCACATACCGTACCAACCTCTGCCGAATTTCCGACTTCGAAAGAACCAGCATGCGCAGAATCAGATGACACGATGGCCACTGTCAAACTGACAGGAATTCGAGCCGTTCCGACGGTGGTAGAGGTCAGTCAAGCAGCGACTGAAGTGATATGTTAGGCCGTCGGTTCAGTTCAGTGTCTCTTACTAACGCCGACTTAGATCAGAGACCGCCGGATCCAAACACCTCCAGGCCAGTCGCAATCAACTCAGGTGAGCGACTCGCACTCTTCACTCAGCTCGGAATGCTGATAGACAGCGTGCGTTAGCATGACGTCTTGATCGTTCAATACGACCCCGCCCTGGAGTCCGTTGTAGGCCCCAACCCAACCCATGCTCTCCTCCTGTCCACCACCAAGGACTCTGCAAAGGCATTATTCCATCACGGGTGCATCTACCTAGCTTCTCGCAATGAACTCTGGACCACCTCGGCGCCACTCCCCACGGCTGACCAGTCGCGCACCAGCGCCGTCCTCATGTCCAAGGTGACCGTCACCACGGACCCGCGCAGCGGAACCCTGACGGCAGAATGGGCCAAAATACGCCCGCCGCGCGAGCTGCCCATGCCCGCGAGCGGCTGCGCCGTGGGCGGCAACGGGACCGTCTGGTGCTCGCAGGGGACCGTGCAACCCGGGACCGGAGGGGTGTTCCACATGCCCGCGGGCCGGCCGCCGATCCCGCTCGTCACGTCGTACTACGGCCGCGACTTCAACTCCCCGTACAGCGCCGTGGTATCGGGCGGCACGGTGTGGTTTACGGATCCGTGCTGCGGGCACGAGCTGGACTTCAGGCCCCAACCGCAGTGGCCGCCGTCGGTCTACCGGTACGACCTGGAGACGAGGGAGGTGAGGGCAGTTGCGGACGGCTTCATCCGGCCCACTGGCATTGCGGTCGACGAGGATTCCTCGACGCTCTACGTGGCAGAGGCAGGGGGTGTCAAAGTCGATGGAACTCTGGATCTGGCACAGTGAGTCTCCTCGACGTCCGGTAGTCAAGACAACCAGCTGACAGGAAGATGTCTAGGCCTAGGAGCATCTACGCCTTCGACATCATCGAGAGAGGAGGCTCCGTCTTCCTGGCCAACAAGAGGCTGTTCGCGCTCGTCAGGAGAGGCGCTCCCATGCACCTGATGTTCGAGAACGGCAACCTGTGGGCTGCCTGTGGCGACGGCATCGAGATCTGGAGCAGCGGCGGCTCGCTTCTGGGCTTCATCAGGGTCACAGGTAACAACGGGGCGTCCGGTGGTCCCCGTGCCGATGGTCGAGCTGACACTGCGGCAGGCGGGGTGTTGAGCTTCTGCCGAGGACCGGACAACTCTGTGTTTGTATGCGCGCAGCAGACGCTGTGGCGACTTCACTTCCCGCCCAGTCCTGGGGGAAGCGTGGCTTCGCCTATATTGTAGACAGCCGGCCGACGACCGCTTGCGAACATTGCCTCATTACTGAAGCGTTGCTGGCTCTCTTGAAGAAACTTAGCAACCAGGCGCCCTATTCGGCGGCCCCCAGTCCCCTACTTGGTGCCGCTTAGACTCTTTCACTTTAAACTGGTGCTAACGGTCGTCACTGTTGTCACTGTTTGTCGCTCTTGTTACTGTTATCCCTGGTCGTTTATCAAGTAGGGATACTCAAGAGACAGTAGGGCGTAGGCGGGGACAGGGCGGCAAAGCACGTAAACGAATCCAAGACATGGCCAACACTAAAAGGAGCCGATGGAGAAGGACCACAAATTCTGCCCAGCCGACTCTGTTTCAACCGCCAATCTTTGCAGGGGCGGTTTCTGGAGCGGTTTCTCGTTGGCTCCAAAGTGACCCCTGTTTCGACACTTGCAGGGGAGAGAATCCCATGCCGTGGCGTGGTGTCGCTGCCTGCGCCGTTGATCGGCCTACTATAATAGCAGTAGACGCAGACACTGCGCCTCGTCTCAGCGTGCTTATTTAGTTTACCTGTTTACTAGTGTAGACCGCTCAATTCCCCCCTTAAAGTAAACCAAAGTTGGTTAGGTCAATTGAGTCTATCCAGAACATTTACTTCCCTATTATTACTTCGAATAAACAAGACTTTGCCAACGATCGTTCAGTTTGGTTTGAGCACATGTTCCGCCTCAAAAGTGCCGGCCTTGGAGTGTGAAAGTCACACGTCAATCATGCCCAAGTCGGAGGACAACAAGAGCGAAAGGGCATCTCAGACGAAGTCGTTCGAGCCGACGCTGTTGCAATGGCCGTCTTCGAGGCTTGAGAGCGGGTCCTCGAGGCCCCTTGAGTTGTTCCTCAACACTCTCTCCGCACTCATGGCCGTTTTGATTATTGTATACGTCGGGTTTCTGTTCGTCTACAACGGTCGGGACATCGCCGGTCTGCCGCCCATGTGGAAGTTTATCCACGAATTTTCGAAGCTGGTAAGAGCTGCGTTCCTTGTCCTTTTCTCACAGCTCTGCATACTAACACCAAGAAAGGGCCCTACTGTCGTGCCGTTGATGTTTGCCTTCGTCCTGGGTAGGACCGTGAGGAGCTACGCACACTGGAGACTCCAGAACGGCGAGCGCATCGGATTCCTGGACAGCCTCCTCGGGTCGACGACGATGACTGGCACCGTTACCACCATGATCGACTCCAGACACATCGGCATCTCCAGTCTCGTCTTGGCGCTCGTGTGGTCGCTGTCCCCGCTGGGAGGCCAGGCCACCCTCCGCGTCCTGCTGCAGCAGCTCGAGGCGCAGCGTTCCTCCGCGACGCTGCCCTACCTGGACGTGAACACCCCGTTCCCAAGCCGGTTCATTGTCAGCAGCTTCGGCGGGCTGCAGATCCCCGTCAACGCCCTTTTCACGGGCTCCCTCGGCGCGTCCAGCCAGGTGAGGAACTCGACACTCGACTCGTGGGGCAACGTCAAGATCCCTATGATGGAGCGCCTGCCCGGGTACAAGGGACCGGGAAGCAGGGACTGGGTGGAGCTGGGCGAGCACCCAGAGTCGGCCGTCTACTCCTCCCTGCTCGGGATTCCGATCGCGGGCCTGCCGGGCAGCGGCGAGTCGACTTTCAGCCTGGAGACGTCCTACATGACGATGGGCTGCGACCTGCGCTCGGGGACGATGGACAACGACACCACCGGCGCCGGACGGATCGTCTCGGACGCCGCGGACCAGTGCGACTCACACGACCTGTGCTACAAGCGGTTCACCTGGGGCGCCATCAGCACGATCCAGGAACCGGCCAACTCAACGCTCCCGCCGCGGTGCGAAGATCCCCAGGTCCCCGCCCGCAAGCTACTCTACTACAACCAGGACAACGAGCGGTCCACCGAGACGAATCACACGGCCAGCCTGGCCAACTGCACCCTGTCCACGTCGTACGTCGAGGTCCGCATCGCCTGCTCGGGCTGGGACTGCGCGCCCACGGCCGTCCGCCCGTCCACGCTCACCACGAACCCGAGCCGCAACGTCACCTTCCTGGACAGCTGCGGCGACGGCTTCGAGTACGCGACGGGCTACTTCCTCCAGCTCTTCGAGACCGTCACGGAGCGGGGGTACTCGTACGGCCGGCCCTCCGTCATCCAGAACTACCTCGTCGACCCGGACCTCGCCCTCAACGCCTCGGCGGTGCTGACCAACCCGCCCGTGCACTCCGTCGGCGGCGCGCTCTTCTCCACGCGCCTCGCGCAGCTGCTCAACACGTACTGGACGGCCGTCATCGCGCCCGAAGCGCTGTTCCTCGGACACCCGGAGGACTTTGGCAGGCTGAGCAACCAGACGTACAACACGACGCTGCTGACGACAGAGGCGACGGTAAACGACCGCGTGAAGACGCTGCGGTATGATGCTGGGTGGATGGCGGTGCTGGTGGTGTCCGTCGCCGTGCTGCTTGCGGCTGCGGCCGCGGGCTTGGCGCTGGATTTGAGGATACGGATTCCGAGGTTGCTTATGAACGTGTCGACCATGACGAGGGGGAATCCTAATTTCGGGGTGCCGGTCGGCGGCGGCGCGCTGTCGGACGAGAAGAGGGCGAGGTTGTTGGCGGACGTGAGGGTGCGGTTTGGCGAGACCGAGGTCAGGGACGGACAGTATGATCTGGTCATTGGGGACTGCGCGGAGCACGGGGGCCGCGTGGCGACGGTGACCAAGGGGAGGGTTTATGGTTGATTTTGATTTTGGGAGTCAATGGATACCCTCATCGGTGGCTTTAGAGTAGCTGCCCGGTCGGTGATTTGGATGGATCGTTAAGATTCAACGAGTATAGCCTGATAGACTAGATTGAGTATGGGACCTATTATTTCACATCCCCTCTAGCTATTCTAACCTACTGCTAGTTATTGACTTTCAGTATACTATTATTACTGTCGTCCGGCAATAGCAAAGTTGTCATACTCTAGGCGTTTCCTACGTTACAGTATGATAAGTTACGCAGTAAGAGAAGGACTCTACAATAAGCCGAATTATTTTTTGTATCACTGACAAACTGTCACATCGTAGACGTCTGCCGTCTCACCGATCAAGACGCCTGCAAACACCAAACTCCTCCAACATCTGACCAACGACGACCATGCCGCCTATGGCCGGGGTGAAAAGGATCGCACCCCCCATTGCAACGTACCAGTAGAAGGACGTCTCGATGACCCAGAAGTACTTGGTGACCAGCCAGTCTATCGTGCGCTCCATAAAGGTCGCGTTCTCGAGGGCGTACGCTATCGCGTCGTTGGCACGTATCTTGTACACGCCGTGGATCTCGGCGGGGAATATGGTGGACAGCCTGATGAAGGGGCCCATGACGATGCCGAAGCCCAGCCAGCACAGGATCCACACGCGCTGGTTGACGGTGCTGTGCCCCGGGTTGAAGCCGGTGAGCCCGGCGACGATGATGGCGGGAAGGAGCAGCAGGACTGTCGTGACGGCGAAGTACGTGGCGTGGGCGGCCTGGGACGGCCAGAACGTGCGCAGAGGCTCCTTGATGGAGTCGAGGTCGACGCTGGCAACCATGCCGGAGAACCTCCCGCCCTGCCTCCGCGCCTTGTCGAGATCCGGCGTGTGAACCAGGTAGATGCAGTTGTACTCCGGGGTCACGAGGAGGGCGATGAGATTAACCAGGGACATGAAGGCGTAGGGGGCCACGGTGACGCCAAACGCCGCGTAGCCGTACCTCTCCAGCTGGTCGCCCTGGGTCCGGTAGACCGTCGTGATGCCCCACACCGCCTGTCCCAGGGCGAACAGGGCCTTGGGGATGTTGTACGTGCTGCCCAGCTGGATGTTCGTGCGGTCGAGGTGGTTGGCCGCGGAGTCCGGCGGCGGCTTCAGCGGCGTGCCCACGGGCACCTCGACCAAGATGAAGCCCTTGGGCAGCACACACGTCCCGTGGATGGTGCGCGAGGAGTGCACCCACCGGCCGGCTCCCCGAAAGCGAGAGCGGTACCAGGGAGGCGCGGAGAGGTCGGTATCGTACCTGGAGGTTTTTGCATGAAAAAGTCAGATAGGGGGAAACAAGATTTTTTGGCGTTTTAAGCCTTCTTGGGTTCCCTTCATGTAAGAAGGCTTATATGTATAGAACAAACTAACCAGCTCCGGGACGCTCTCTGGAATCTCATTCTTCTGAGGGAGCGCTCTATCCAGGACACTTTTGATCGTTCGGTTTCGTCGACGATCATACACAGGGCGCCGGCCCTTGTGGCGCGGGTGAGTTCATCGCGTCTGACAGTCCCGGCGTGAGAGAGGAGCCAGCGGGCTGCGCGTAGGGAACCGGTGCTCGGAAGAAAGAGGGCAGTGATGACGGTGAAGCAGGTCTCGAGTACGGACTCGCCGGGACGGCTGGGCAGGGTGAGAGCATGGACGAAGTAGTTGGTCGCGTAGAAGATGACGAAGTCGGTCCAGATGGGAGGAGTGCAGATGAGTCTCGGGTCACCGTGGTTGACTGCCCCGGCGGGGACTGTGATGGTAATGTTCATGGAGGGCGATATGGATGAAGTTGGCCCAGCTGACTTGCATATCTTCCCGGACCGAAGGATATACTGAAGGTATTATCCCAAGGACGACATGTACGCAGACAAACAGAAGGATGAGACTCCCAGCTTTGAGGTAGTGGCAGTGATGATTGGGGGATGAGCAGCTGTGCCTGAAAGGAGACAAGTTCGTCTTAGCCGGGCAAAAATAAACCGCCAAAACGAAGACTTGGACTAATATCACCGAGTTTTCGGTGTCACTCAGATCGAATGATCACCTCCAGCGCATACGGTGGTGATATCCTAGGGAAGGCTGTGCAATCCGAAGAGCGGCTAAGATACCTCTCGAAGACACATGCGCCGTGGGATGTGCCTGAAGACATTTCAAGGGACATCGCCACATCTATCAACATCCGGTCAGGGACAGATTTGGAAGATCCGACGACGACCTGGATGCGCCTTTCAAAAGATGCGTTGAAACAGAGCTCAGCTATGGCTGACTGCACCGTGTGCTGCTATTCGCCAGAAGTTCAGCAGAGACGGAACAACCTCCAGCGCATGAGAGACGCTAACTCGTCTCGCTTGGCGCCCGTCCAGGCCAGGACCTTGGGATTCCTTATCTTATCAGTGACATTTATCTAGGTACCATAGCAGGTACAGTGAGGTGTAGTCCAGCAGGTTGCATGGTTGCATAAGGACAGGCCTACGGCGTATGCAACCTTACACTAACCGACTACTGTAGCAGATACTTTGCTGTGTTTCCCAACCCAGGCAAAAAGGTGCACCATACTTCATGCTTAGACCTTAGAGGCCCCTCTAAAGGTAGGAACACCATGTACCGAGATACTTCGCCCTAGGTGGTGCCTGCCTTCTAGTATTTATCGTGTTCCATGCTCATGGTTGAGGGAAGGAGCTATGGGGAGGGGCCGTGCACCTACGACCATGTGGCCGCAGCCGTCGTGGAATGGCACTGGCTGGTCCCCAGTCATTGGCCCCAGCGCCCCACCTCATGGCCTCGTTCCCTCGTAAAAACCCGCCTCCGCACATTTTCTCACTCGCTTCGTTCCCTCGTCCTCCTTACTAAACGCATCATCTCTTTCCGATACAACGATTCCCTTCAATTGAATGACCCAAAGCACCAAAAGTCCGACCCCCTTCCCGCGATCCCACTAAATCGAATCACCGCCAGCGCGCGCGATGCGCCCGGCTCGACCGACCAGCTAAATAAATCGTAGGGCACAGGGCAAGAAAAAAAAGAAGGATAACATAACACGTCCTCGTTCTCGCCCCAATCGTCGGGCGCTCTTGCGCGCTGATCTCCCTCCTCTCCGTCCGCCTCCGTCCTCCCAAATGGCGTCCGTCGCCATGGCCGATCACGATCCTCATCCCCACGACGCGCACGACGCGCAGCACGATGCTGCACACGACCTCCACCACTCGTCCAACCCCAACGCCAGCGGGCTTGCCGACCCCGGCGCGCCGCCCCCGGAGGGCGTCGACTCGCCCACCTCCACGCCCAAGGAGCGTCACTCCCTCACCCTCGACCAGCGTCGCGCCCTTCGCCGCTGGGCCAATGCCCAGAGCATCCGCCCGAGCCACAAGGCCTGCATAGACTGGTTCTTCGCCCAGTACGGCCAGAACATCTCCCAGTCCACCGTCTCTCACTCCCTCAGCCCCAAGTACTCCCGCCTCGACGGCGACAACCCCCAGCTGAGCGGCTCCCGCCTGCGCTTCGGCAACTGGCCCGATGTTGAGAAGCTCGTACTTAGATGGTACCAGCAGGTCCAGGCCACCGGCCGCCACCCGACGAACGAGGAGCTCGGTGAGAAGGCCAAGGCCATCTTCACTGCCCTCCCTCGATACAAGGACGAGACGCCCCCAGAGTTCTCCCCCGGCTGGATCCACCGCTTCAAGAAGAGATACGGACTGCTGATCCGCCGTCAGCGCCGCCATGATAACGGCAGCCTGAACGCGGCCGATGACATCGGATACCTGGCCGACTGCGTTCCCCGCCTCATGGCCCTGTCCGCCGAGACGAGTCCCGCCGCCATCCGCGAGGCCGTCCTCCGCTCCGTCGGCGTCGAGGCGAGCCTACAGACCTGCGCCCTCGTGCGCGACGAGGTGCTGCGCAGGCTAAGCACCGGACCGGGCTCCGCGGGCACCATCTCCCCGTCCGCGGCAGCGGCTTCCGTACCGCCCCCGGACCCCTACGGCGCGGACGCGAGCGTCGTCGTCCCGCCCAACGACGCGCCCGTGTACGGCAACGAGGACCCTGACATCGACCTGCAGAACGTGCTGCGGCAGCTGCAGCAGGAGGAGGCGGAAGCCGAGGCGGTGGCCTCGGCGGCCAGGGAGGAGCGCGAGCAGCGGGAGCGCGCGCAGGGCACCGCCGCCGCCGCGCTCGCGACCCCGGCCATCCAGCGGACCGCCTCCTCGGCGGCGTCCCGCTTCGTCCCCACCACGCCCGAGCTCAACCTGACGCCCATTAAGAACGACGATCCGGTCTCGGCTAACGAGCGGCCCCTGCGGTGCCCGTTCTGCGTCAACCAGAGGATGCTCAGGACCATCAAGGAGGCCGTGGAGCACATGTCGACTCACGTCGTCGTCTGATGTGCGTAGTGGAGAGCGAGTGAATGAGTCAGTGACGGAGTGACAGAGAGAACCCAAATGAATACCCAACATGTAGGAGGTAAAGAGGAGAGAAAGAGAGCAGAATCTAGGAGGGAGAGATGGAGGGAGCTCTTGTTTGCGTGCGAGGTGGACGCGTGCATTACGAAGAAACGCAGATGGTCCCAAGAAAAAGTTATTTCCGGGCGTCCTGGCGGGGAAGAGCAGTGCCAGCTACCTGGCCGAAAGGCAGCTTTAATGATCACGTTATTCAGAATCATAGGATGTGCTCTTCCACTGTAGCTCGTGGTGATGCGACCAGTTGAACTTCTGTCTCAAGTCATTATTCAAGGTGGAGTCATAGCCGGTGGTAAGACGCGTCAATGTTTTGAACAGGCTCATCATCTTCGTCTCAACTAAGGTAAACTGATGGTATTGGACCATTCCCCACGGCCTCTCTTCCCGACACACACACAAAAACCCTCGGACTTTCCATCCACATGTGGTCCCATAACATGTCGTTTCCGCTCATCATCAGAAGGGGGACCCTCTAATCATCTTTCTTTTCGTTCGTCTTCTTCTCCGTGCGTTTGCCGCACGACCAACGAGAACAGAGAGACGAGGGGGGGGACCCTGTACAGAAAGCTCCGTGCCGAGGAGAAGAAGAAAGGTAGTAAAACAGCGAGAAATCGGCAAAAAAGTAAAAAGAAAAGAAAAAAGTCTTGCCGTTTTGCCCAAAAAAAACGCCCGCCCAATGTCCCCTCCCGTGTCCTCGTGATGGAAGCATTTCCGTCTTTCGTCTCTTGAGAAGTTCTTGGGACATGTGAACCCCCGGGGGCCGTATCGATAACTCTTTTTTTTGTCTCCCATCATCATCAACATCCATCAAGGGTGAAATCGTTAAGTGGGGCTCTTCTGAGCCAGAGAAGTAGAAAAGGAGCGTAGCCGCTTGCGCGAAAAGGAGGGTCGATCCACTGGCATCATGGTCATATATCGAGTCCAGCTACTAGGAGAAAACAATATAGAAGTGAAAAATCAGCCGCCGCCTGTGTAACAAGACAGGGCGTGGCAATGCGTCGCATGCGCTGGGAATCATGAAACAAGAATGCAAAGGCGTTTGGAATGGGGGTCGCTTTTCTCTCCAGGAAGATCGTCGATTTCATCCGGTGCGAAGCCCAGCTCTCTCAAGCTTGCAGCTTATATTTGCTCAGCGTACAGCAGAAGCTTTTCGTTTCTCTCCAGAGCAACGTCGAGGTCGTTGTCGCTCATCATGCTGGGCTTGTCGCCAGTCGGCTCATCCTTGTAGAACAGCTGAATCTCCTCGCCGATGGGAACCTTGAGCCTGTCTCGGATTTTGTCGTACAGCTGCTGGAACTGAATATCCGTTGGCACACGGAGGGCGATGAGGTCGCCGTTGTAGTAGAGCTTGATCTTCATGGCTTGTGCCTGGCTGATGCCGGGCGAGATGGATGGCTGCGACGGCTGGGACAGAGATGCTGACGGCTGCCGAGTCATGCCTGGCTGGCCACCCATAGCTCTTTGCTGTGGCGCGGCGGAAAGACCCGCGTAGCCGTTTCCATTGAGGTTATTCCTTGAAGATTGCCGCGAAGCGCCGTCGGCAGGCATTTCGTTCGAAAGTTGCGAGCCCCCGGATAGCCTGTATTCATCGTCGTTCGGCGCGTTGGGGTCGATCTCGTAGTCGCCTTCTCGGGGTGCAAAGAACTGCCTTACTAGGGTACACCTCGCGATGTATGCTGGTTGCGCGAGCAAGTTCTTGACGTAGGCATCCAGGTTGTGCAGACGGCCTTCGGTGATGGCATCTGTGACGTAGTTGACAGGGCCAGGCATGTACGGCAAAGTGCGCTTTTGCGTGCCGGTGTTGCCTGCCTCTGCCGGGAACTCTGTCAAAAGAGCGATCTGGAAGTCGTAAAAGTCTTCGTAATACCGGGACAGCTCCCAGTGACGGCCATCCTCCAATACAGCCTCGATAACAAACCAGTACTTGTCTTCGGCGAAGCAGTATCTGGGGATGCGGGCCGAAATCGGGGCGAAGAGCTGGTCTGCGGACTTGATGTAGGGGCTAGGCTGAGCAGCTTGTTGAGATGCGCGCGCCTGCTGGTAAGCAGTCTGTTGCTGCTGCTGCTGCTGCTGCTGTTGTTGTTGCTGCTGCTGTTGCTGCTGCTATCCCGCGCCAGTCAGTCTCCGTTTCCATCATAACACACAACGACCGTGGCGATTACACTTACAAAGTTGGCGCCATTTTGCGACGCACGCCCTCCCTGTTGGATGCTCATGCGCTCCATGCCTTGCTCGAGGGAGCCTTGCTGTGGCGCCCCGCTGTCAAACTTGCCCAGCGTGATGCTGCTGTTCTTGTAGTCCGCAGCCATCTTCTTCCACTCCTCGACCTTGGGAATACCGGCCTTCTTGATGGCATCCGAGGCGTCGCCAACGGCAGTGTCTGTCGACATGTCGCGGATCTCGACAAACGAGACGGGAATCAGACCAGGCCCGCCAAGCCTACCGATAGGTTTTGCGACAAACCATTCGGGATTGGACTGGGCGATGACAATGATGGCCTCGCCTGCCTTGGCTTCCAACTCGTCTCCGCGCTCTGCTTTGAAATCATACATGACGATACCGTAAACCATGGCGCCGGACTTTCCAGACTTGGACATGCGCTGCAATGCTTGGGGAGATTGCATGCCGCCGGGCGCGGGCGCAGGCGCTGACTCGGCGTAACCGGAATCGTGGTCGGGATTCTTGGAAATGGTCGGAGACATGGTGGGCGGGCGAGGCAGGCCGCCGCCGTCGGACTGGCCACTGTCTCTCTCCGTTCGACCCAAAGCCTGGAAAAAGGCAACAGGCACGAGGCCACGAGCGTCGGGCAGTGCAGGATTGCATGCTTCGTACCAGTCGGGATCGTTTTCTCTACCGATAACGTGGAAAAAGTCGCCTCGGGAGAAGCTCAGTTCTTGGTTGCTTTGCGCTTCATAATCGTACAGGGCTCGGATAACCTGGAGAGAGGATCAAAGGTCAGCTTCAAAGTGCTTTACGCTGCAACCTGCCCCCATTCACGCGCGCGTTCTGCGCTGAGGGGAGGAACCGGTACATGGAAACAGCATACGCACCTTCTTGGGGGGAACGATCGCAACAGCGGATTTGGGGGCGATATTGATCTTGGAGTTATCTTTCTCGCCCTTGATGGACCGTCTGAGGGCCTGGAGGAGGTGAGGCATCGTCAGTAAGTGGTCGGATATCCGATTTCTGGCCATTGATTCTCGAGGCATGGCGGGCGCATGTGGGGTTCGGCGTGCAGGGGATAGGGGTGAGATGCGGATAACGCAAAGTAGGCGGGGCTCAGACTTGGTTGCGACGCAGACTCTCCGATGCGGGTAGCTGATCGCGAGGCGTTGATGTGATGTGGAAGAGATAGCGCGCGAGTACACGTGGTGATGATAGGATTCGCGCAACTGTATGCGCTCGAGAGGAGGAAGAGGAAGAGGAGGGTGTGGGTTGAAGGGGGGAGGGCCGAGAATGCAGCACAGCGGCAGGTACCAGAGGGGATAGTGAATCACGAACCTTCATCTTGTGTGACGTTCCTGCTCCTTCCAGGGGACTGGCAGGGCAAGATCCAATGCGAATTTCACGGGTAGTAGTGACTAGGGACCTCGTGGCACCACGGAATCGACACGGCAGGAAGCCGAATAGGTAGTCAGACGGGGGAGGGAAGGGAGGAAGCTGTACAGGTAGCTGTAGCTGTTGCCGTAGCTGATGTTGATGCACCGTCCGGAGAGCCTGATTGGGCGCAAACAGGGGCGCAGTGAAATGAATCAGAAGGTACGACCTAACACGGGGAGGTGGGCGTGTCTCGCTCGTCCTGTGTCGCTGCTGCCGTTGCTATCGCGGGGGCGCGCTGTCGCAAATGCAGCCTTCTTTCGAGGCGAATGACGAAGCGGAAGGCGCTGGTGGTGGAGGTGGTGGCGGGCGGGAAGGTGGGAAGAAGTTGGTGGTGGTGAGGTTGTTGCTTGTTTTTCCCCCTTCTGTTTTTCCTTTTTTTCCCTTTCTCGCTGTCACTCCTGCCTTGCCTTGGGTAGGTACCTACTGAGGAGGAAGGAGGGGAGGGGGAGGGGCCAGCCTGATGCCGGTGCGAACGGACGGGAAGGAAGGAAGGAGGGGCGTTGATGACCCGGGTCGGACTTTCCCTCTGAAAAAGAATCGAAGGCGGAAGGTGGAAGGTACGGTAGGTACGGCACGGCTTGGGGGTTCGGGATCCGAGTCGGTTCCTTCTGTTCCGTTGCGCAACCTCGAAAACTGTCGTCCGCAACGAACTGAAGCTTCCTGTTTCCGTCTTATTCGGGTTTGCCTTATAGCGACTGTCCCGAGCTCGAGCTGTTGTTATCCGGCGTCCAACACTCAACGAAGTCGGCTTCCGCTAACACTCGGTTTTAACCTGGGTAATCGAACAAAATCTCTTCTGTCGACGACCTTGCCGAAAATCCCGCTCTGAGGCGACGTTGTCCAGTTGTCCTCCTTGGCTGGCTGGCTGGTGTGATCGGCCTGTCTCTCCCTGACTTTTCTTATTCCGACTCGGAAGACGGATGGCTGTCTCTCTTCAGTCTCCGAAACAAGACGCTCGCGAACCCAACCTCGGGCTACACAGTCGCAAGGGGGATTCGATGACGCGGATGGCAAAGCAACTTCGTCGGCGTTCGCTCCTCCAGTCTATGACTGTCGTCCAAGGTCCAAAGTTGAAGTTCGACAGCTCGGCGAAGTGCAAAGAGTGCGCTGATTGCGGCGGGCGGGCGGGCAGGCTGTGAGCAGAGCGACCTGGAGGGGTGAAGGGAAGACAAGGGAAACACGACCAGATCGAACGGCGGACGGGCGAGGGTAGAAAAGGCTCGTTCGCCCCAAAACCCGACTCCCCCCAGAATCCAACCGTGCTGCACTGCCCAACTTGCAAAGGCAAGGTCTATGGTACCTGGGTACACGCTAATGCTACCCTACATACAGAGCACCCACGCCTGCGCAGTCCTCCATTCGCCGTCCATCCAGCACGCGCACTCCAGCGCCCGGGATGCGCTCCCAAGTGATAAATCCCAGCAGACCAGACGAAGGGAGGGGGAGGGGGAGGGGGAGGGGACACACGGTTGGAGAGGGCTTGACTGGTGGGACTGCCTGGCTGGGTTGTCTGTCGGGGCCAGGGGTGTAGGGGTAAGCGGAGGGGGAACCAAGTCGTCGACACCCTGGCTCGTCCGCTTCCACTCTCTCGCTTTCTCCCTCTGGCCCCTCTGCCCTGTCCACCAGGCGTAAGTGGGTAAAATTGCACTAGGATTGCGGGTGGGTGTCCAGGCTCCAGCGAGGGTGTCGACGTGCAGATTATGGGTGGTGGTCCCGTCTTGGTCCTGTATGGCCGGCCAAAGGTGACAGGGTGAGTGCATTTGGGCTGTGTCATGGCGTGCGAAAATGTTTCTTTTCTGACCCTCCTTCCTATAGAGCATGCTCTCTCTCGCTTTCCTCTAGGCTTCAGGTATCTCTCTCGCGGCTCGCGCACATCAGATGCTTGTTCCCATCCAGATATCGGGCAGTCTTCATGCGTCGCACCCTCCCATTCTCTCGGCTGTCTATCAACCATCGCATGACCACGCGCTGGAGGGGTTTAAATGCCAGTTGCAGTCGCTCCATCCGGTAACGCAGCAACAGACGCCATCGGTGGACACACCCGCTGCTAGACTGCCGAGCCAGGGCTAAGCAGAGCACGCTGCCAGACATAATACAGGCTGACGGGTAGACTTCTGACTGACAAGTTACAACACCAGACAGGCGACGGCCCACAGGCACGGAGACTAAACCACCTGCGTCCGGACCGGGCATTGCGCGAAACCACAGTGGGCGGATGGGCGTGGCAACCAACAATTAGGAGCCCTCACTCGGACGGAAAGCTTAAATTGCCTACCAACAAGTGCCATTGCCTGGAAAGGGAGTAAGGGACACAGAGACCGCGGAAAGGGAGTTCCATGGTCCATCTGGAGACTGGCAGTGGCATCTGCTCCATAATGCCTCCATATGCGCCGCCCGCCATTACTCAACTCGCCGCTTCGTATCTTGGTTCTTGGGTGCGGCGTACCCGTATTACCGCAAAGCTTTCGGCTCTCAGTGGACACGACACGCCCGGTCAGTTGAATATTGTCCCGTTCCCCATCCGCGTCTAACGGGCATCTGTGGTCGCATGTCTCTTGCAGCCTGGTCAAGTTCAGAGTTCAGGGTCGGCGTCTCCTCTGCCAGTCATTTCGTGCAGCTGCATGTCTCGCTCTCATGCTCCCCAAGCCTCATGCCGGTCGCTGCACCGGCTCTCCAAGCCGAAGCAAAGCACCGGGGGGCCGCCTGGAGGACAAGACCATCAACCGGACAGGGCAGGGAGGGGTGGCCGTCGACAAGCCAAGCGAACCAGTGGATGGCCCGGTGCCACGCCCTATGACGGCACCGTTGCAATATTATTTTTCCCTCTCACAGGGCACCGTACAATGGCTTGCAGGGGACACACGACGACTCGCACCGCTGACACGAGCTCCGGTCGGACCATCAGCGAGAGCGTACACGAATGAATGCGAGTATTCTCTCCTCGACGGCACTGCACTGTACTGTTGGCTCAGCCCCGTCTGTAACGGCTCTAATAGATGGGCGAACCATCACACAACGACAGCTAGCCTTTCGATAGTCTCGTGGCTCACTACCTCTTGAGCGTGCCTCTAGACGCGACGCGGCTCACCAGCCAGATTCAGCAGTCGGACGGCGACAACAAACGGAGCACACATAGGCACTACTAGTATCCGTGAGGGCCAGCGGATGGATCTCCAGCTCAGCTATCTAGACTTGTTGGCTTGTCCTTCTTTGCTCGCCTCCCGTCTCCCCCGCGGTTGCAAAGCTTTTGCCACTGACTGCCCAGGCACGCACATGGCGACCCCTCCGCTAAGAAGACACAGACCTTTTGCTCTCGGTTAACCCCCTCCAGGTCGACATGGACCTCACACGCCCCCATGCGAAACGACAACACACAGCCAATGACATTGGTCTGGTGCTTTTGACATTTGCTTTTGCATGAACTGACCTCTTTTCTCAGCAGCTTATCCCTCCGGTGCCGAGTTGTCAGGAGCACATCTCGTTGGCTGTCACGCACTGAACATAAGGACTGGCTCGGAACGGTACCTTATCGATTAGCGCGAAGACTCAATCGCTCCCTTGTGATCCCGAGTAATGCGGCAGGACAGGGTATCCTGTGTCTCTTTCCATTTATCGGCCACAGCCTAGCAGAATTCTTCCTCCTTCGCGGTGGTTACTGGTCAGGCACGGTTCAGCGCCCAGCTCCGAGAAATGCCTCTCTTGTGCGACCCCTGCGCGCCGCGGCGGGCCCGAACGACGGCTCTCTCCACCCATTGGGTTCCAGGCTATGTACCTGACGAGTCCAACAGCCCAGGTGCCACTTCGGCTTCAACCCAACAACTCTCGAACCTTGCTACACGGGATCCTTCCCCGGCCTGCTGGATTCGCTGAACAGTGAACAGACATGAAAGAGTCCACGCGAGATGGAGAGACCTCGGTGGTTGCTCAGGGCTGCTCTGCGAGCCCTGCCGCGTGACCTGGACGAAGAAGAAGGGACGGGTTAAGCTAACAAAACCCCTTTACCACGTAGTCAACGATCTCGGTACTCCAGCGACTTCCGGCCCGCCGTGGGCGACGCCGACGCGACCCCCTTGGTGACCGGTCCATGGGGCGGGCTGCAAGCTCGCATGCGACCTTGCCTCGGACAGTCACGATTTTGAAAGCCAGGGTTGGAATCCCACCATTGTTCTACAGGCTGTCATTCAAGCGAGGAACGGCATGGCAAATAACAGGTATACCGGGCTGTATCGCAAGGGGTCTCGTGGGCCCAACCCGATTCACGCCAAGCCAGTATCGCAGATATTCTGCAGTTTGTCTGTCTCTGACTGGTTATGCGAACATTGTCAGACGGACGCGGCGTCTTTCCAAGGCGGCTGCCATGCGCCATCTTGCTCCCCATTGACTGCCAGGCGTCTACTTCAACCATTCAGACTGGTCGAAACCTTATCGGTCGCCGTCCAGACGATATCGCGATCTCGCCCTATCGTTGGCCCGTCGGTGCTGAAAGCTCTGCGCTTAAGCTAAGAGTTGCAACCTATGGGAAAGTGAAAGTCTAGGCCAGGCTAGAATGCGCACTAGCCAAATGATCATCATGAATAGAGGACCAGCTTACGCGCCAACCCGTCGATTTGGCAACCTGGCGCGCGCGCATCCATGACAACGGCCACACTCTTGGCTCTTGCGCCGCGAGAAGATGGAGTCGGGATCTGGCAAGGCGGGGAGGACGTACACTAATACACTAACGTGCTAATAACCCACCGCTGTGGACTCTTCTTTAGTGTACACCAACACACTTCGGAACCACCCAACGGCGACCCCATCGCGACTTCTGGTGTCGTTGGCAGTTGCTGCCGGCGTTGTACCTTGCATGGAGGAAACCATGCGCCTCTCATCAGAATGACCTCATCTGCAGATGGTCCTGCTGTCGCCGCCCTTGTAATCCATCCCAACTTTCCGACGCTTCGAATAGATTGCTACTTCTCCATTCCCCCACCCCTGGCGCTCAGGATGGCGCCCTAGCTTCGCCGAGTGCTAAAAGCGCTAAGGCTGGTTGGTGCAAGTATCCTTGTCGGCGTGCCGTTTCAGCGGGACGGTTCAGGAACCACATGCCCGCCGCTCCATGGCCAGCCAGTGACGGAGGTGGCAGGCCAGCAGCAAGCTTCAAAGCCGATGCTTTGTGTCTCTAGGTGACTCCTGATCGCCGTAGCCTGTCAGCCACTGTTCTGGGAGAAAGACTGCAATGTTCAAAGATAGCAGCGGGATCGACGCCAACTCCACGTTCAAAACGTGGCCAAGGTTGCCTCTTCGCTGGTGTCAAATGTCAAATTCGATGCTTGGCCGACACGGAAGATACTACGGAGATGACGTACGCCGTCCGCTGGATAGCCTTACCGTCTACCGAAGCCGCGGCGATAGGCCATTTACTTGTCCGGCATAGCGGCCCTGCTCTTAATCCCCCGGAAGCATGATCCGTCTGCCCTCCATCGCTTCCAGAAGCTTCGCTGTTGTTAGCGAGCCCATGGCAGTTCAAGGAAGACAATGCGCATGGAGGTGCTTTTCTAACTCCGACAACAAGTGTGAGATTCCAAATACTCCGATATTCACAACCAGCCAAGCCAAGCTACTTTTTTTGACTACTCGGCCGCTGGTCTCGACATAGTAATAATGCTAGCAGACTGCAAGAGGGAACAAGGTCAAGCTTTAACTTCATGCCGCAGCTGTCTTCGGATCCAGTCCATCCCGTTCGCGGACACACTACAACTTGAAACTCGACGTCCCATGTCGCCTGAAACGAAGTAGAGGCCAAGACCAATTGTCAACGGGATGCCAGCGACGGTCAACCGTCTCTGGGGAAAGAAAAGGACTGCCTCTGCATCGGGTTCCGAATATGAGCAGGAACCCCGAGTCTGTGATTGCGGATCGTCAAGTCAAAGCACCTTGGATTGGGGTGCCCTGACAAGAATGCCAGGCCTGTCAGCCTCAATTCCTGGACATAGCCTCGTGGATGACTGAGGGGCACGGGTTGGCAGCGAGCGTCTTTGGATGATCAGCCGTGCTTGCTTTTCGGGCCTCGCTCCGGCAGTATGCCGGCTCGAGCGTTGGCGATCCTCGTCCGGGGCGGATGTTGATCCAGCAGACAGACACGCTCCATGCTCGAACCATGGCGATGTTCTCTTTGGCGGAGAGAGAGCATGATGTCACCTGGCCACGTCGGCTCGCACCACCGGTCCTCGAGTCATCCAACAAACCAGTCATGAACTGTTTACGTGCCGGCACACAAGCAATTCCACGTGAACATTCCAAGGGAGGACGCACGCCAATCTCGCAATCTTCCTTTACCGTCAGGACCCGACTCCGAAACGCCTAGCAGCAAGCCCGGCATGCAAGGTCCCGTCCACACCATCCACTCCATAGCGCCGATTCTTGTGGTTGCCGATCCGCGGGCCAAGCGAGAACGTGGAGAGAGAGAGGAGAGTGCCGTCCTGAGCTCGCTCGCTCGCTCGCGCGGAGAACAGCTGTCTTGGCAAGATGAAACGGGGGTCTCTCCGTCCCATATCCTCCTCCCCCACGACCACCCATTTGCCACGTCCTTTCCCCGGCTGAGGGGGGCAGGCACGTCTTTTTGGGGGGCCCTGCCGGCTCCCTTATTTCGGGGTGGCGAACCGGGGCGGCTCTTCCCGCCGAGCAAACCCCCCCTCGGTCGCATGGCCCCCGTACTCGGCCCCCTCGATACGGCCCGTAGGGCTGGCTGGTGGCAGTCGGCATCTAGAAATACGACTCCGAGAAGCCCCAAAGTTGCAACCGGACCACGAAGCCGGTTTATCCATGGGACATTTATAGACATAGGCAGACGCACAAGTACACGCACACACCTCCTCGGCTTCGTTCAGCAGGAATAAGGCATAAACATATTGACAGGCCTAGACGTAAGACTGGGCTATTTCCATAGCGAGCTAGTGTCTTCGGTGGTAGATCCGGCGACGAGCCCCGGTCTGTGGTAACATTACCTACGTAGAGGGCGTTGAAGGCTAAAACCGTCATGGGGTTTATCTCAAATCAGCGTGTAAACCGTAACCTACCATCATGACAAAAAGCTGACGTGCAGATTTGTATGCCGCTGATCAATCGTGTGTGAGAGGTAAACCCCAAGCCTACGACCCTGATCCAGCCTGGCACCGGCCATCACCCTTTCCGCGGTGCCACGACGCAGCGACCGTGTAAGCCGTCAGCGTTCCGTGTCGGTGTTCTTTCTTCTGCCTCTGCGGTGATGTTTCCCATTGGATGGTGATGAGGTCGACGTGAGAAGCCGAATCCGACGTGAACTTTCGCTCCGACCTGTGCTCCTGCTCCGGCCTGAACCTTTGCAGGCCTCACGTTCTCAAGAGGTTTGACAGCTAAGCCATGCCACACCTCCCTCCCCCACGCCATCCGAGCTCACGCAGACTGACGGGCATACGCAAGAAAGGTCACGGGGGGTGTCCGGGCGTACACCGCACAGAAGATCTCCACGCCGCGCAGCTCCCCCGTCAAGAGTGTCGAGGTTCCCGTCAAGAGACATTGCTCACAAAAAAAAGAGCTGCAGAAGAGACGAGGGGGGAAAAGGCCCGCGGGGAAAGGGGGGAACACGCGGAAAGCACGGGGGTTTCGGCTCAACTTTGACATGTCGAGAAAGGTGTATATCGATCTAGACCACGGGATGATGTGCGAAAGGACCGAGAGCATGCACTCCGCATCTCCTAAGCCCTTTCTCACTCTCCCAGACAGTTGCATACGTCTTGTGGACAGCTCTAGACCGGACCGGAGCAGATCGCCCGTCGTGCAGTTCCCCCTTCTCTGAACCTTCTCCGGCGAGTGGGAGGCGTTCTCTCGGAATTGGGACAGACGCCAATCGGCATTGTTTGGGCGGATTGGTTCGTCCTCGGTCTTGTGATGCGCAGGTCCACGTCTGTTTGTGGCCTTCGACTCTACCGCGAGCCTGCGAGTCTGCCTTGGTACGGAGTACTCTGCATAGCCTTCATACCCCATGCTCTACGAAAGGCCCCAAGTAGTGGCATCAGTTGCCCTGCCGGGATATACTCCTCTCTACCTCGGGGCCCGAATGCCACGTCGTGCCCCGACTGGAGGGCAACTCCGGATGGCACTGGTAGTCATGGCTAGCAGCAATAGGTCCCAAAGGCCTTCGGCGGTTTGTAACAAACGTATTAATGCAATGGGTATGGAGAGCTAGGCTCGAACCGCGGGTCAGTGAAGTCTAGGCTTCAGCAGATGGCTGATTATCACGGCGGATATGCAAACGCCTTCATGGACAAGACCCCAGAGGCAAACTCCAGTCGCCTTTATCCCCAAACCTTCCATCTGTGCCTTTTCACCCCAAACGCCGCCCTCTTCGTCTGCACGCCGGCATGACGAGTGAAAACTAGGTCAAATAAGAGCCCCCAGAGCCCAAAAAGGTCGGCCACCCGGGCCGAACGTTCGGCCCTCAGTGCCGCCACGAGGGATTTCGCCATCCCTTTCGTTCAAGCCTTCTGTCTCCACGTACCCCACGAGAGGTGTCTTGTTGCTTGAAGCTGTTCGTAAGCGTCGATGCCTGAGGGGGGACAGTGAACAGGCAGATCGAAAAATCGTAATTCGTGACCAACAACGGCGGAATTGTTCGAGGAGTTGCGGGAAACGCATGCTGGAAAGGTGCAGGTGGCAATCGACGAGAAAAGGAATGAAAACAAAAGTGAGGTCTACGAGAATAATCCAAACCCAAGGGCTTCCCGTGCGAGAAAGAAAGGGTTTGCGGGGGAGAGGAGGCCACGCGAGTGGCGGGTGATCGGTCGTAGCAAGGGGTGTCAGGAGGTGAGGTGTAAGCAAGTTGAGATAAGGGAAAGATGGCGAACAGCTCAAATCTGGCCTTTGATGTCAACTTTGCGGAAAGCCTCGGACCTCGCAGATTCGAACAGCGGACCGGCTTTGCCGGTTAAGAGCGCAATGTACTCCTGTCGTTCCTCTAGGAGGTGTTGACCGTTGTAGTCGACAACGAACTGAGCCGCATCAACGTCGGACTCGAAGCCGAGTTCCTCAGTAATGAACCGTAACTTTACGTCTGGCTTATATCTGTGACGTCGTTAGCTTCTATGAAAACATGCGTGTCCAGGGAGGGAACTTACGTTTTGCAAATGTTGCACAGGGCGGCGAGTCGCTCACGAACAACAAACATGTCCATGAGGTACGCCCCCATGTTGGGAGTGTCCAGGTAAAGCTGGAAGAACTTGTGGTAGTTTCCCAATGCAAGAGCGGACCGCACCTCAAGGGCATGCTTGATGGGTCGCTCCTCTTTCTCTGCTGAGGTTAGATCTGCCAACGCATCATTAAGGCCGGTACGGTTGGCGGTGTGAATGAAATACAAAATCCGGTATGCCTTGAACTCGATGGGGTTCCCTTTCAGTCCCATGGCGTACAGGGTACGCAGCTGGGTTTGACACTGATTATACTCACCGAGGTCCCCCTTCTCCAAGGCAATGCGAGCGTGGAGTTCGTAAACGGACACTGTGAAGTCGTTCTTGATCCGTTGCACTGTCAGGTCCTGGCGCATGGACTTCAGCTGGTCGCAGATGTAAGAATAGTTCGCCTCCTTCTTCCACTTCTTCTTCAGGAGATCCATGGTCTTGTGCAGGACACGCTCGGGCCGGACCTGGGAAGGAACGGGAGGAGCAGTCAACCGCAGGTATCGCTTTTCCAGCGTCTCGCTGGTGCCGACGACGGGACCGTCCGAGGGCGGAGGGCTGGGAGACCGGTAGGACGACTTGTAGCCGCCATCAAAACGACGTTGTCGCTTCTCCATCTGCTTCTGAAACTTACTTGACTTGGGCAGAGGCTCGTCGAGGTTGGCGCGCTTGTCGGGGGAGGCGAAGGTGATGCGGTCTTCCAGAGCGTTGGTTCGGTTGTTGTTAGTAGAGCGCCAAGGCACAGTGGAAGATTTTTCATCGGTGAAATCAGAGGACTTTCGTTTCTTCGGGTTGGCGGTCGGGCTTTCATATCGCAATTCATATGCGAGAGCAGAGCTCTTGGCGGAGTTCAGCTGACTTTGGCGGTCGATCTTCACCAACGCAGCAGGGAAGGGCATTTTGTCCCAGTCAGTGGACTCGAGAGTGCCGTTTTCCATGTGCTGGGAAATGGTCTCCTTCAACTTGATTTCAATCTCAGAGCGAGACACGGAGGGATCCATATTGGCAGCAAGGAACGATTTTTGGACATATTCTCGAACAGAGAGCGGCCACTCAACCTTGCGTTGAGGTGGCCGCGGCGAGGGTGCAACACCGTTCGAATCGTAGGAGGCGACCGCGGGTTGGGGCGGGCTGTACACGGGGCTTGCGGCTTGGGGAGGAGGATACTGGACGAAGCTCTGACGAGCCTGGACTGCAGTGTAGGCTGGATCTGGAGACATGGTTAGCAGATAGTTTTTGTAGAGACCTGAGGGTATCTCGAAGGGAGACATACTAGGAGGATACGCGTAGTTGGCAGGAGGTGCCGCGTAGGAGGCGCTGGGTGGCGGCGCCGGCCAGGTTGTAGGCATCATGGTGTCGGCGGCTGGTACTGGATTTGGGATTAGTTTGACCAAGTTTGAGTGGCAGTGACTGAAGATGTCGTCTGGTGACAAGGACAGAGTGGTGGTTATGAATTTGAAGGATGAAAATGGAGAGTTGAGAAACGGGCGTTAACGAGGAGTGAGGTTGGGGAGATTCCGACAAAGGTGGTGGTCTGTGGGCGAGGGATTTCAGGCAAAAGTGGGGTCAGGGTGGTCACCGCTTTTCACCCTGATGAACCCAAAATAGCCGCTCTCAGCTGCCAGTGGCTAAAACCCAGCTTAGGTAAGTGCCTAAGGTGACAGTCTTCGGTGATAAGGCAAATCGGTGATTAGTGGATGGAACGTGGGGTAACGTAAGAGGAAGGCGCAACTCAGTGAAATACACCATACCAACTCAAGGAAGGAGTGCCATTGCTACGATATCGGCCAATGCTCCATGTCCCTCGAGAATCTTCCATAATTGTCGCATATATTGTTCAAACATGTTTGATTCTTGAATGACCGCCCCTGCGACAAACAACCAATACCTCCCCTACCCCCCCGACCGCCCCTGCCCGAGGGACCAGCCTGACGTCTGTGACGACTCGTGGCCTCCGTCCTCGCAACGCCCCCCTCCGAGCGACGCAGTGTTTGCGCATACTACACCACCCTTGATATACTGTTGGCCAGATATGACGGATGTTTCTAAAACATATCGACCTCACGACCGCTCTCCGGCCCTCTTATCTTCCGGATGAAGTCTTGTTGTTCGTTCAGGATAATGTTGGGCTCTACGAGGGGTATGTTGGCGGATCCAAAGGTCAACTTGCGTCTTGTTTCGGTGGCTGACAAAGATGCTTGTTCTCCAGAAAGTTCAAGCTCCCTCACCAGCAGAACGGGCAAGTCTACCTGACATCCCATCGAATCTGCTACGTCGACAAGGAAGAGCCGCGCAAACACTCCGTTGCGCTCGACCTGAAAGATGTGGACCGATACGAGTTCTATGCGGGGTTCCTGAAGTCGTCCGCCAAGGTCACCCTGATCCCGAAACCCTTGAAGCGATCATCTCTCCAGACACGCGCATCTGCCATCTCGTCGCCCGGCCGACCTGGTACCGGATCTCCTGGACGGGCGGATGGTCCGTATCGGCCTCCCCCTGATCCTGCTACCGCTGCAACTTGGGTTTGCACCATCTGCAGCTTTTCGAACCCAGTACCCTCCAATTTCGACCCGACGACAGCGAACATTCATACTCCTCTGCCGCCATGCCTTGCATGCGGCATCAAGCCGACCTTGGCACACGTCCTGAAGGCCTCTATTTCCAATGCGACCAGTCGGACACCTGTGCCGGCGAGCCCAACCATAAACTCGCCTCTCGCCGTGCGTTCACGGTCCACGAATAACAAACCGGAAGACCCAGGGTCACTGCCCCCTTGGCCTGCGGCGTCCAACATCACAGGCGCTCCCCAAAAACCCTCCGATCCGAGTGCGACCTTCCAATGCCCAAGATGTACCTTTCTCAACCACCCGTCACTGCTGTCGTGTGAGATGTGCGGGGCGCCTCTGATATCGCAGGACATTCCGCAGGACATTCCGCAGGCGGTCGCGCAGACCCAGGCGCAAACACAGCGAACCGAATCGCCGGGCCCAGTTCTCACATCGTCAGCCACCGGACGAGATACAGTAGAGAGTGTCAAAATATCCTTTCGGGGAGGAGGAGAGAAGATTTTCTACGAACGGTTAAAGGGCTCTATGACGCAGCGAAAGTGGCTGCTGCAAGGCGCTCCGCCCATTCCCCAGAGCAACCGGACGATAGACGACAACGGTGCCATAGTGCGAACCCCATCGGCTGCCCCCGAACGGCCCAAGGGCGTGGGCATCGCCGGGCTCGAGCAGCGAGGCCTCGACATGCGCAAGAACAACGAAGTGATGATTGGCAGCGCATTCGAGGATCTCGATGCGCTCATGGCGTCGGCAAAAGAGATTGTGGCTCTGGCCGAGCGATTTGCGAGGCAGGCGAACGGCGGGAGCGGTGCTGCTGCGTCGGAAGCGAACGCTCTTCTGGCGGAATCTGCAAGCCAGCTTGGCCTTGTGACCACGAAGGATATTGTAGGAGGCAGCAGCTCCGAGACGCTGTATCTGTCCGAGCTGTCGCGTAACCTGGCGGAATTCCTAACCGATGACGCCCGTGGTGTTTTGAAAAAGGCCGGAGGGATCATCAACCTGGTAGACCTCTGGGCCATGTTCAACCGCGCGCGGGGCGGCGTCGAGCTCGTGAGCCCGATGGACTTTGAGAAGGCAGCGCAGATGTGGGAGTCGCTGAAGCTGCCCGTTCGACTGCGCAAGTTTAAGAGCGGCGTTCTCGTCGTCCAGAGTAGCGAGCGCACGGACGAAACAACCATCAAGGCCTTGGTGTCCTGGCTTGACGACCTGCACGAATTCCCGCCTGAGAAGGAGCTGGCGTGGGACTGGCGGCAGTTCGGCCGGGGCGTCACCGCGCGCGACGCCGCCGAGCGCTTCGGCTGGAGCATTGGCGTCGCCGAGGAAGAGCTGGAGATGGCCGAGGAGCGCGGCATGCTCTGCCGCGAGGAGGGCATCGAGGGCCTCAAGTTCTGGAAGAACTACATCGACACGGGAGACGTCAAGCACCGGAGGCGCAGGAAGCACCACTGGGAAGAGGACGAGGTGATGAAGGCACTCCGAGAGAGCGGACTGATGTGAGGGAAAATCTTTGAAGCTGGATATCTATCGTGTGCCGCGTTGGCGCAGTTGGCAGACATTAAAGCGCATTACTATTCTACATGAGTCCTGGGTTCCCCGCGGTCTGTCGTCTAGATGCCCCACCCACCCAGTCTTTTGCTGCCGGCTGGGTGTTTTCGTCTCCCAGTCTAAATTCCCCCACCAGAAAATGATACAGCGAAAAAAAAGGAGACCTGTATTTCCCGAACGCCGCCCATATGAACCGATGCCCAAGGGTAGTTAACTGCTAATGACAAGGAAAGCAATAAACAAGAACAGTTTCGTTGGCCTCATCCAGGCCGAATCAAGACGTCAAAAGACTCGTAGAACAGAGAGATGTGTTCCTTCCCTCAAGGCTGCTTCTCGACCTTCTCCATGAGGCTCAACCTCACCTTGCGGTTGACGACGCCGCCGACGCCGTAGGCCGGGATGATGCGGCAGATTCTCGCCAGGGTGCTGATGCCCCAGTTCTTGGCGACCGTGTGCCAGCGGTCCTTCAGGGTGACGGGGTTCGCAGCGGCGTTGGGGCGGTTGTACACGTCGAGGCCGAGCAGGTGCAGCGGCGTGCTGACGAGCTGGACCATGGCGGGCGCGGCGAACTGCACGACGGTGAGGCCGCTGACCTTCTTCCTAAGCTCCTCGCCCATGCGCTCGTTGAGCCAGGGGCCCATCCGGGGCGGGACGTTGAAGCTGGCGAAGATGGTGAGGCAGTCGCGCAGGCCGAAGAGGGCGTAGGAGACCATGGGCACCGCTCGCGGAACGACGCCGGGCGGGCCGAACATGCGGACGAAGACCTGGTCCTTGTACATGCAGATGCCGATGTTGGCGGCGCTCGAGGCGGCGAACTTGCCGGTGCCGGCGGTGACGTGGGTCGCGGATCGGTTCTGGACCGTGGAGACGGCGGTGTCGAGGGTGTTGGCCGTGAGGTAGGTGCCGCCGTAGAGGGCGAAGATGAGGGCGAAGGGCTTGCTGAAGACGACGTGGTGGGGGCGGAGGAGGAGCTCGCGGAGGCAGGATTTTACGGACTCGCCCAGGCTGCGGCGGCCCGAGGCGTTTTCCATGATGGAGCTGTTTGCAGACGTGTTTGGTCAGCTGTGGTGTTCTTCTCGCGCAGGGGAGAAAGAGAGGTGTATGGAGGGCCTCACCGGTCAATGATGGACACCAGGGGAGCAACCAGGGTGCCGGCGCAGGCGGCGCTGAAGAAGTCGACGCCCAGGCGCGAGCCCAGGCTCCTGGTGTTCCAGGTGGTCTCGCGCATCTTGGCCTCCATCTCGACTTTCTGGGTCGTGGCCAGGGCCAGCGGGTTCGGCGGTTTGATCTTGAGGTCCGGCGCGACGGGTACCGGAGCGAGCCCCTCTGGTCTTGTGTCCTTCTCAGCCATGCGGCTATGTGCGTGTCTCTGGCTTCTCGAAGCCTAGGAGAGGATCTCGGGGGAGATCAACGGTCGATGCGACAGTCGCTGACGCTTTGCGACGGGTGTTTGACGCTTATAAATAGACAGGCGGTTTAGACCAGAAACCCCAAATCGTGACGTCTTGGGGTTAGGGTGACGTCGTTCGAGGAAGCCGAGCCGGGACGGAGGGGGGGAGCTAAAGCAAAGCAGAGCAAAAGCAGGCCACACACACACACGCAACGAAACGAACGGAAAGGATTAGCTGGAAAATTCCCTTGGGTTGAAAAAAGATGACGGAAAAGGAGGGGAGGGGAAGAGGGTGGGAAGCGAGGTGTAGTAATAGGTAATTGCAGCTGGGGAGCTACGATTCCATGGTGAAGGGGAGCGAGCAGAGACGAAATTCAGCTTCTCGACTACGGACCCCGACACGCGCCCAATGATTTTTTTCGAGTCGACCCCGAAAAAAAAAAGGGACCCCGGGGAGAGAAACACTACGCCGCAAGTCATTTGCTAGAACGCTCTGCTTGTGAGTAAAAAGAGTGGACTTTTGGCGCTGCGACAGCGGACCAGGGCCCGGTGGGCTTGCCGCAGGGCGGGATGGACGAATGGCCTGTCGCAAATTTCAGCTTACTGGGGCCCGAAGTCGGAGATAATCGGTACGAGGGGCCCCGAAGGAATGGGTGACAGCGTGGGATCGCGGGCGGGACGTTGTGCTATCTCAGGCCGAGCGAAGACCTGACCGAGTCCTGAAAGCCAGCACGGAGTCGCGGACATTCCACCACTGGAACTTTTTCTTCTTTCCTTATTTTTCTCTCCTTCCTCGTTTCCATTGCTGCACCGCACTAACACACTATAAAAACTGGGTGCCGTATGGGGATCGATGGGGGTCGCGCCGGGGCATCGCAGGCCTCTCTCCCTCCCCACTGGTTGGCTTGGGTGCTTCGATGCTTGACGGTGCCGTTGACGCCAGACGGCGACGGGGGTCATTATGGGGAACGTCCTATCACAATCACCTGATTTCCCTTCGGACGAGTGCTAAAAAGGCCAAAATAGGAAGTCTTGCTGCGCTGTGGTGTGTGCTGGCGGCACTGTGACACCCAGAGGTTGGAACTTTTTTGGTGGATCCAGGTCCCTCCCCGTCGGCCTGGATGCCGTTCCCCCGTCCGGTCTTGTTCCGGGGGAGGGATGCAGGGAGTTCAAGCAACTGCTCCAGTTGTCTTGGCCCAGAAAACATGCCGTAAGTACCCAACCAGGGGGCCGCGTGGCTTTTTTCTTGCGGTGTCCCGAGTGCCCCGACCCGTGTTGTTTGTACCTGGACCTATTATTGCAACTTGCTCCGTACCATTAACTAGCAAAAATACGACAGAATGTTGTCTAAACCGCAGCTCTTGGCGGACCACACTCCGAAGCATTAATAAGTTCGCCGACGGTATGGGCAGACGTTGGGAGGTTTTCCGACCAATATTAATGTTTTTCTGCACTCTATGACACCGGCAGAAACCATCAAACGTTGAGGAGGCGCCTGTTAAGTCTGCACTGACAGACGGGATAGCAAGGTACGCGCCGAGGTACGGGCTTGGTACTCGAGTTCAGCGCCTGTACAGCAGCAAAGGTCCCCCGGGGCCTCGTCCACGTCAGGTTCCCGGAAGGAAGAAACCTATTACCTTAGACCTTAGGCAGGCAATATTACCACTCAACACCTGTCGCAAAGATAGTCGCCTCGACCTCCCCAAGGCGGAAGGAGGCAGCCTCAGGAGTCATGACTGCCCTTCCGTGCCTGCCTTAGCTCAAGCTGTCGCGTCCCTCTGAAAGGTTTGCGTCAGCCTCATTCGTACGTTCCTCCACCATATCACATCCTGCTGCTTCGAGTCCAAGAACAATTATCCCCTCAGTCTGCTCCTCTGGAGAAAAAAACAGACTGATTCACTCTTTTGCGAGCATTCTTCTTCTTCCGGTCCTTTTATTGCTCCCGGCGGCAAGCCTTCCCGCAGACCTTCCTGGTGACAATCGTTTACCCTGGCAGCTGCTCGTTTCGACACCCACACACACAGACACACGCAACATCTTACCGCACCTTCATTCACATATCACATTTGCACCAACTCGGGGGCCTCAATCACATCGCATCAGGTTTTCGCCAATCATGCTTGTTTCTAAGGAATTCACCCCTGAGGTGCTTCTGAGCGCCCCCCGTCGCTCCGCTGCCGTTCCCAGCCCCGACGGCTCCCTCGCCCTCTACTCCCAGTCCACCTACAGCTTCGAGGAGGAAAAGACGCTCAAAGAAGTCCGTGTTATGGACTTGGAGAGCGGGGCTTCGACACTGCTCACCGACGTCGAAAATGACCGTGAGGCCCAGTGGCTTCCGGGTACGCCAAGCCATGTCGTCTACCTAAAGTCATGCGATGACGGGGCCACCCAGATGTGGATCGCCGACGCTGCCGACCCTTCCCGGGACCACTACGTCGCCGCCGAGTACAGTGCCCCCATCGGGGCCCTCAAGCTCAAGTCCTTGCAGGATGGTAGCGTTGCCTTTGTCGTTGCGGGACTGGTAGGCCCCGACGGTACTCTGTTTAATGACGAGGCCGAGGCACCGAAGTCTACCGGTCGTATCTTCGACGAGTATCACATTAGGAGTGTAAGTCGCTTCGGACCTGGGTCGCCCGACGTCGTCGCACTCTATGACTAACACGTTTGTCAGTGGAACACCCTGTACAAGTCACACAAGTATGCCCTCTGGTACTCGACTCTCGTCAATGCCCATGGGCAGTGGGGTGTGGCCGGCGAGCTGCAGAATGCCATTGGGAACACCGGCCTCGAGGCCCCGCTTGGCATGTACGATGTCGCCGACCCGGGAGACAGCTTCGACGTCAGCGAAGAGGGCATCGCCTTCGCTGCCGAGGACAACGGCGTCACTCCAGAATACTCCGGCATTTCGCACGTTTATTATGTTCCCCTTGCGTCTTTCGCCACAGCTCCAGCTGCCCGGCCGAGGGCCATCGTCATGGGCATTTCCGAAACCAAAGCTTACTACAGCAATGTGAGGTTCTCGCCCGACGGCTCCATGATTGGCTTCTTGCAAGCGTCCTACGGCAACCCGGCGGATGTCAGGCTGTTCATGGGCCACACGAGCTCCTTCGGCGCCTTCGATGTTCACGCCATGGTCTTTGGGAAACGGCCCCATCTTCCCCCGCGAAGTTTTGAGTTTGCAGGAGGTTCTGACGCACTGCTAATCACTACAGAAGATTGCGGACGAGTCAAGCTGTCGCACATCGAGCTCCGTCCTGATGCCGAGGCCACGCCACTCGTAGAGAATGGCGTGGTGACTGCCTATTTTCCCTTGAAAGAGGGCAACTATGACAAGCTGCTCGTCACGAGCAATAGCATCGTTGACAGCAGCTTGTGGCAGATTGTTGACGTCTCGATGACGACCCAACCGAGAGTGGTCTCGTCAGCTACCAAGCACGGCGCCAAGTACGGCCTGTCCCACAGCATGGTGTCCGAATTCTGGTTCGAAGGCGCCTATGGCTCCGTCGTGCACTCGTTCCTCATCAAACCAACCAACTTTGACGAGAACAAGAAGTATCCCTGGATTCTCTTGCCCCACGGCGGGCCGGAGTCAGCTTGGACGGACTCGTGGTCAACTAGGGTACGCACCTAATACCTGATAAGCTTACTCTACTTACCAAACTAACGACAAACCACAGTGGAACCTCGCTCTCTGGGCACAACAGGGCTACGTCCTCGTCGCACCAAACATCGCCGGCAGCACCGGCTACGGTGTCGAATTCACATCTCGAATCTACCGCTCCTGGGGTGGCGCGCCTTACCTGGACCTCGTCAACCTGATGAAGTACCTCAAACAACTGCCGTATTTCGACCACGATCGCTCCATCGTCGCTGGCGCCTCGTACGGCGGCTACATGATCTCTTGGATGAATGGCCACGACATAATCCGCGACTTCAAGTGTTCCGTCTGGCACGACGGCATCTTCAACCTGCCGGTTTTCATGCTGCAGAGTGACAGCATCGGCGGCGGACCGGACTTCGGCGGCGCTCCGTTCCTGTGGGACAACGGCGACGAGCTCGAAAAGTGGAACCCCGCCCGGCCGGATCTGCTCCGAAAGTGGAAGCACGCCCCTCCGACCCTTGTGATCCACAGCGAGAAGGACTACAGGTGCCCCATAACTGAGGGATTGGCATTCTTCAACACGCTGCAAGCACAGGGCGTCAAGAGCCGCTTTTTGACGTTCAGCGACGAGTGTCACTGGGTGATGAACCCCGAGAATGCGCTGGTGTGGAATCGCACAGTCTTTGGGTGGATGGAGGAGCACATTGGGGGCAAGGAGGCCCGAATTCGTTGAGGATGACGCCGATGAAGCCACGGCAGGCCGACGTTGGGTTAGGGTTTGCAGAGGCCTTGCTTCTGTTGGCAATCTAGGCCCATGGTTGGTCTATTTCTCGTATCTAGGGCATTTACACTTTCTCCCGTCGGATGCGGTGGCGCAGAGTGGCTTTGAGTTATAAATAAGTAAGTTTACATATATTCGACCGACTTTAATGCCGTATCCTGCTTTGATTAATCCCGTTCACTGTTATTGTCACTGTCGTCGTTCTCGCCCGTCATCGTCGTCGACCGTCATCGTCGTCGTCGTCGTCGTCCCTTTCGTTCCTAATACAAGATACCGGGCTCCGCTCCATGATGCATTTATAGTGGAGGGTGCGCTACCTACACATGTGTGCAATTCCTATACAGGCCCGCTGCATGGTTCGCCCGGTCTGAGTCCTTGATCGAATTGATTGTAAAATTGGATATCGTATTTTTCTGGAAAACGACCAAAAGAACAAACTCAAGGGTCCCAGAGACAACACGACGTCGGTAGTTTAAATCCCCGCATCGGCCCCGCCGCGGGGGACGAGTGGATACGCTCATGTCCGGGGGAGCTTCATATTCCCGTCTCCCCGGTCGTCGCTGGACCCAAGGCTTTTGGCGCTGCCTGTCACGCGCTGATTCGACATGGCGACGACGATGCGACTCCTCGAAATGTGGGGAGGGGAGACGGCCGCTTAACGCCCCGATTCTTGGGCCCGGTGACCTTGGGTGGGAGCCGCGCGGAGACGTTGGTTGTCTTTGTTTATAACCCAGTGATTCAGCGAAGCTGTCAACTTGATTATTGGTATTTCCGATAGAGAGGCTTTAGAAGGGGGAGACGTTTTTCACTTCGAATCCATAAAAACACCGATACCAGACAGTGAGGATGGTCCTCCTTCGGCATGAGCTCAGCTCCGGCTGGACGTTCAAGCAGAGAGACGACGCTTCGGAGAACCCATGGCTCCCGGTGCCAAAGGTGCCCAGCGAGGTCCACGTCGACCTCCTGGCGAACAAAAAGTGAGCAAAAACACAAACCCCTCCTGTCCGCCCCTAAAGGCAGTGAGGGTAGATGAAAACGGACGGAACTAACAACAAAGCCAGGATACCGGACCCCTTCCTCGACATGAACGAGCTGGCGGTCCAGTGGGTCGCGGAGAAGGACTGGGTGTACCGCGCCTCTTTCCGCACGCCGGACGGCTTCTCGACATCGCAGGGCGTCGCGACGGACCTCGTCTTCCAGGGTCTCGACACCTTTGCCACAGTCACGCTCAACGGCGCCGAGGTTCTGGTCTCGGAGAACATGTTCCTCGAGCACCGCGTCAACGTCTCGGAGCATTTGACCAAAGACGGCGGGGACAATGTGCTGGAGATCGTGTTCCGCTCGGCGCTGCTGCGGGGCAGGGAGCTTGTCGAGGAGCACGCGCACGAGCACCGCTTCATCGCGCGGCAGACGGAGAAGGGGCGGATTCCTGTCCGGAAGGCGCAGTACCACTGGGGATGGGACTGGGGCCCGATTTTGGTCACCGCGGGGGTGTGGAAGCCTGTTTTTCTGGAGCAGTACGCTGTCCGTGTGGAGGATGTTTGGGTCAAGAGCGATGTTGGGGATGATTTGAAGAGCGTTTCTGGGGAGATCATCGTCGAGGCGCAGGGCTCTGGATCGGAGACGGTGGTTGTTGCGTTGAGTATTGATGGCGATGTCGTGCTGGAGAAGTCCCTGCCCATCGAGGACGGAAAAGCAACAGCAGACTTCCGACTCGAGAACGCCCAGCTGTGGTACCCCTTTGGCTACGGCCAGCAGGCGCTCTACACCGTCTCCACGACGCTCCTACACAAGGATGGCAGCGTGCTGGACGCAGTCGCCAAGAAGACGGGCTTCCGCCGCGCGGAGCTCGTGCAGGAGCCCGACCACCTGGGCAAGTCGTTCTACTTCCGGATCAACGGCGTCGACGTCTTCGCGGGCGGCTCGTGCTGGATCCCGGGCGACAGCTTTTTGTCGACAATCACCCCCGAGCGGTACCGCGACTGGGCCAAGCTACTGGTCGACTCGAACCAGGTGATGCTGCGTATCTGGGGCGGCGGTGTGTACGAGGCGACCTCCCTCGTAGAGGCGTGCGACGACATGGGCGTGCTGGTGTGGCACGACTTCTGCTTCGCGTGCGGGAGCTACCCTGCCTACCCCTCGTTTCTGACGACGGTGGAGGAGGAGGCGAGGCAGAACCTGAGGAGGCTTAGGGGGCATCCGAGTATCGTCATCTGGGCTGGGAATAACGAGGATTACCAGGTGCAGGAGCGGTATAACCTCGAGTATAAGTACGACGAGGATAAGGATCCCGAGTCGTGGCTGAGGTCCAGCTTCCCTGCGCGGTATCTGTATGAGCATCTCCTCCCGAAGATCGTGGAGGAGGAGAGCCCTTGGACGGTGTACCACCCGAGCAGTCCCTGGGGAGACGGGAAGCCCACCGCGGATCCGACGGTCGGTGACATTCACCAGTGGAACAGTAAGTTCAACCCTCTCCCTCCCGTTCGCGATCAGAGATTAATACTACCTAGTCTGGCACGGCGCCATGAACAAGTACCAAGACGCACACCTCCTCACAGGCCGCTTCGTCAGCGAATTCGGCCAAGAAGGCTACCCGCACCTCTCGACGACGGAAGCGATGCTGGCCTCCCCATCCCAGCGCCGCCCGGGCTCCATGGCGCTCGACTTCCGCAACAAGGCCTACGACCACGAGCGCCGCACCATGACCTACGTCGCCGAGAACCTGCAGGTGCGCTACGAGCTCCCCTGGTTCACGTACCTCACCCAGCTCGTCCAGGCCGAGACGATGCGCTACGCGTATAAAGACTGGCGGCGCGGCTGGGGGTCACCCGGGCGCAGGGCTTGCGGCGGCGCGCTGGTGTGGCAGCTGAATGATTGCTGGCCGACCGTGTCCTGGGCCGTGGTGGACTACTGGCTTGTGCCGAAGCCTGCTTTCTATGCTATTGCGAGGGCGCTGCGGGGGCTGGATGTTTGTGTCGGGAGACGGGTTGACGAGTGGACCAAGTGCCACGCCGACCCGACGCTCGGGGCGCGGGGCGCGGAGTTCGAGGTATGGGTTGCTAGCAGCAAGACGGAGGACGTTGAGGGGACGGTGGTCGTGCGGTTCGTGTCTGTTACGACGGGGCGGGAGGTGCGGGAGCGGGTTGAGAAGAAGTTTGTCGCTGCTGCGAACGCGACGACCGAAGTCGTGGAGAAGACGAGGCTCAAGGCGCTGAGGGAGGAGTTTGAGGACGAGAGGGTGCCGTTCCACCCGGAGCACGACGAGCCGTTTGTGATTCACGCTGCGCTTTACGTCGGCGGGGAGGTCGTTGCGGAGGACACGGCGTGGCCGGAGCCGTTGAAGTACCTCGAGTTCTCGGACCGCAAGGTGCGGGCCGTTGCTGAGGGTGGGAGGTTGACCGTCATCGCGGAGAAGCCGGTGAAGGGGTTCATCATCCAGGAGCAGCGGGGGGTCAAGCTGAGCGACAACGGCTTCGATCTGGTTCCCGGGGTTGAGAAGGTTGTTAATGTTAAGGGCATTGACGCCGGCAAGTTGCGGTGGACGTATCTCGGTGCTCCCGAGTCGTCTCTGGGGGTTGATTCGTAGAATTGGGCTCACGGCATCGGCAGCGTACCTGATACCCGACACAAGAGGCATTGCTATCACTTGCGAGGGTCGTGCCACGGAGAGTGTGGCCGGACGGTGTTCGTAATTCATGTCATTTCTCATTACGGCATACATTACAGCTACTGTGACAATTTCCCTTCTACCACCGTTCCCGAGCTCCCAGTGATCAGATTATGTCACCGCCAAAGCCTCCTCCAAAACCACCTCCGAAGCCGCCTCCGCCTCTGCCTCCGAAGGGGTTTCCTCTTCCGCCTCCCTGGCGAGGAAGACCACCTGGACCGACCGGGTCCCATCTGGCTCCCGGTGGCGCCTGCGGGTCGAAGCCACCCCCTTGACCTCCAGGTCCGCCAAAAAGAGGGTCATCAAAGGTAGGATGCATGCCGCCGAATCCAGGCTGAGGCACACCGCCGCCGCCAGTGAAGGAAGGCCTCAAGGGGTCGAACGGTCCGAGGCCGGGAGGGTTGAGATCGTCGTGGCCAATGTTGAACGGCGACTGGCCCGGAACACGAAGTGGCCGCGGCGGCCTGTTGATCTCGTGCTCATCCTCGAAATCGGGGGGAGGGAAGTCTCCTGCGGGAATGGGCTGTCTCGGCGGATCGGCAAGCGGATCGTTGATGGGGTACGGATTGCCTGGCCGAGGCAGACCCTCGGGAAACGGCCGTCCGGGCTCGCGCCCTGCTTGGGCGCGGCCTTCCTGCTGCGCGTTCTCCAGAGCATCGCGGTCGTCTGGCGACTCTGTGTATCCCTCCACCTGCATCTTGGGGATGAGCTTCTGCACGATCTTGGCCTTGAACTGTTCGATAAAGTTTTCGACCGCTGAGTCGGAGGCGAAGGCGGTCTTGATCTTCTCGGCGAGGTCGCTGCGGTCCTCGGTGCCGTCGTCACTGGTCGTGATCCGCAGCGGCAGCGAGGACGACTTGACAAGGTCCTTGGCTGTAACCTCGAAGCGGTGGATGACGTCGTGATTGACGCCCAAGCCGCTGATTTCGATCTTGCTACCGACGCGGCTGATGCGGATTATAAAGGTCATGGAGGATTGCTTGTGTGCGTAGACGAATCGGATGGTGCCGAAGCCGTTGTTCCACGAGGTGGGGAGTCGCGGGGCGACGGTGTTGATTTCGCTTTCTGGGTAGGTGGTTCGTTAGCACTGGTGGGTTGCAGGACATGGCGGGATGACTCCCGTTCATGTTCATACCTATTGTTTTCTCCTCGTCGAAGCCGAGAAGGCGGAATTTGAGGGCCGTCATGCAGGCATGGGCAAGGAGGGCAGGCAGCTCGTAACTGCTACTGAGGTCCGATGTGTCGCCTTGGTTGGGCAGGGCCTCTGCCATCAGGCGCAGCACCGACTGCGGATTGAGTGGATCTTGCGCCATTGCTGGTTGTTTCGACGTTTGGTATTATGGGGCTGTCTCGCTATTGCTGGTCGTTGGAGGAGAGGTCTGGAGGCTTTATAGATGCCGAGAGGCCTCAGTGAGACATGGTTGGGAAGAAGCTATGGAAGGTGCCCGGGCAGGTGGCGTCACAGACTGGTGCCTTCAGCCCTACGAGTGGAGCCTTCTCTATTCGGCATCTCGGAGTCCGTTATCTGTAACCACCCAAGCCGGTTTTGGAAATACGGACGACGGACTCGACGGACGATAGTGAGAATGACAGACAGCGCCAATGAAAAGTAGTACTGGCAAACATTATTGAATAGTAGCGGACTGGAATACTTGGAGGGGATGTGAAATACCCAACCTAGGGTGTGGAAAAGACCCCTCCTGCATTTACTACTATCGATCACGGCTGTCCATTACTACCTACTGGTGTTGACCTTGAAAGTACTATCGGCTCTATCTACACTACCTAGGTAAAAAGCAAAAAAGCAGATAGGAAAAAGAAAGAAAGTAGAAGCTCGGAAAACTCAGAGACAGGACAGAGCTGTGGCCAAAGAAAGCATACAGCCAACATGAGGGTTCAGGAGGTAGCTGTTCCTGGGTTTAGGCCAGCATCCGATAGAGGACCGGGGGGTCACCGTCTAGAGCTCCTGCTACCCCTCATTCTGGGCTGCATGCGCTGCGCCCCGTTAGAAGCATAGATCTCGTAGTTCGCCGGTGCGCAAAACTCACAAGTAGTGATAGTCACGTGACTTGGCGTCAGCGGGGCACGCACCATCACGTCCCTGTCGCGTTTCACTCTGTCAACGTCACAGTCCGTATCCGAGGCAATCGCGACTGTAGAACCCTGGATCGACCCCAGCATCGACCTTCATCCTCCGACAACGAGTCAACAGATTCTGCGGCAGGCAAGCCGCGAACTGCTAGAATCATGTCGTCCAGCTCCAAACCCTCGGATTCCGCCACAGGGACGCCGGTTCCCATCCCGCGTCCGCAGGCAAACACGCTCCTGAAATCCTTCACCACTTTCTTGACCCTCGCAATTCACACCATTCTATACTACAGGGGGATATATCCAAAGCAGACTTTCCTCATAACAAAGGCCCACAACCTTCCCGTTCCACAATCCCGCCACCCCGGCCTCTGCGAATGGATCAACTCGGCCATTGCTGCCATCCAGGACCAGCTTGCCCTCGGCTCCGTCTCCAAGGTCTGCATCGTCGTTCACTCGCCTGGTACCATGGCCGTGGTCGAGAGGTGGGTGTTTGATGTGGCCAACTTTCCGGTCTGGGTCACCGGCAAGGGCAAGGACAAGCCGGGCGCCGGCCAGCGGTTTCAGCGGCGGGAGGAGGACGACGATGACGGGTCCGTCAACTGGGTGGACGTGAACGAGGCGTACCGGGGCGCCCTCAGACGTATTTCGTATGCGGGGGAGATGAAGGGGCCTCTGCAAGAGGGCTGCACGTTCACCCTCGCTGTCGAGCTGCGCGACGAAGCGCCGGCGCCGATCGGTGTAGGCTATCTCTCCTCTTTACCCCTATGAGATGTCATCGCTGACCCAGCCGTAGCATCCTCAACCATGGATACCCTCCGAACCCTCGCTCCAGCCCGCCTCCAAGGCGAATCCGGTCCCGGGCGCAGGCATCGGCGGCGCATCCACCACACCTCTTCGCTCCGTCGAGGCCGGGCCGCTGTTCTTCGAGTGTTGGATCGAGGAAGGCAAGCCAGACGAGTCGCCTCCCGCAACACAAGACTCGTATTATTCATAAATTCAAGATACCCATTTCCTTTCGTCCCTGTCGTGATCAAGAACCGTTTGGTGGGTCCATGCCTGCGGGCAACAGAGTACGGTCGATGTCAGGTGACATGGGGACAAAAAGGTGAAAAAAGAGTAGAATAGACGGTCAGCCAGACTCGATCGAACCTACGACCTCGCCAAAACGAAATAGTTTCAACGAGCCCAGATGACACCGCCGACTCCTGTCACAACATCCAAGCACATTATCAGGTAGGAAAAAAAGCAAAAGTTCCTGCGACCCCAGCACAGGGCTCTACGATCGGAGCCACGATGTAAGTGACAACTGTGCTGGGACGGCAGGTTTGCTCAGCGATAGGTTGCGCTCAAGCGCGCACTCATACCGCTGCCCCAACCGGCCCCCCGTTTCCGGGGGTGGTGAAAGTGGACGTATGGTTTTCATAGATAAAGGGTGCCTCTGGCAGGAAGGGAAGGCGCTGTGCCGTCAGTCAGGTGACGGCGGTGATGGTCAGAGGTGGTTGGTTGTGTTCTCCACTCTGTTGCCTGTGTCTAGGAATACACAGACAACAAACACTTGAATCAAGTGGCTCGGGAGTGTCCCGCAAAAAGACACTTATTGGAATGTTCGCCCGAGCCCGCCCACCTGAGGTAGGCGGACACTAATTTTGACACCAATTGAGTGGACTACCCACCTACCTTAACCTCCTCTTTTTCATGTACATTGGATACTACCCATCCATATCTTGAATTGTGTTCCATCCATCCATCGAGCCGCCAGGATCCCGGATTTTGATAGATCCGATCGCTGCAATGGACTGGACCCCTGTCAGGGGTCGACGGGAGTCGCCTTAGCGACCGGGAAACTCCACATCACAAGATTGCCAAAACTATTCTTATCGCTTTCTCGATCCCCGCGCTGATCCAGTCAGTTTTCCACTTCCAACAACATCGTTTGATTCCAGGGACCTTCTCGAAAGCCTGCCGTGCGCCCACGATGGACGTCGCAAACCCCCCCACTGCAGTCGAGTCTATCGACCCAGCTCCTACCAGAGCTGGTTGCTCGAGTTTTGTATCACGCCGACCCAGCCGATCATCTCAACTTCGCCCTCACCTGCAAGAGGCTGGCAGACTGTTCCCAGTACGCCCTTCGCCGTCACCGAGATGCTTACGCCAAGTACGGCCTGTGCTCCGACATTTCTCCCGAAACGGTCCCGGCCCTGCTCCGCCTGGTAACGAGAGATCCGATTGTCGCATGGCATATACGCTCTTTCGAGGTCTGGGGAGCCCGCCGCTCTTGGGCCAACTGGAAGCATTTCGGCTACATGCATCGCCGCAATCGATATCAGATTAACCCTGAGGTGAGATTGCGAGTGATGTGAACATGGAAGACTCAGATCTGAACGAGCATCATAGTGACGAACAGATTTAGGACCACGAGTGGAACTACGGTGGCTATGAACCGCCTGTGGAAGACACTGAAGACGGAGAGCGCGCATTCGACATTTCCACATGGGACGAGCGAGTCGATCACTACTTCAAACGCCACGAACTGGAGGGTTTGATGAGCTATATGCAAGAAGCCATCGGGTTCTCGCCTTCCCAAGCTGCCCGAGCTTGGGAGGAGATCCAGCAAGTTGTTGTTGTTGTTGTATTTAACGCCATGGCGGCAAAGGGCCTCGCCCTTGCCGCAGACCTCCCGAAGGGTATGTGGCGTGGAGAGCCGCAGGCTCAGACTACCTACTCTACAGTACACAGCCCCCACCGCGTCCTCTAAGTCCTGCCTATTGGCTACTATGTGGAGATCCAGCAAGGGAATGACGGTATTTTGAAAATGCTCTTATTCTCTTTCTGCCCGCGCCTTCATTCTTTGAAGTATGCGGATGCCGATGTGTCTAGATCAGCGAGCGTTAGGAGGGAGACTGCCTTGTAAGCCTTACTCTTTTGCCAATATGGCCAACAACTGACGATTCTCAGCGCCAGGGAAACCAGTCTTGGTTGGCTGATGCGGGCAATCTATATCTGTCGAGTCAGAGGTGCCTGGCCATCAGGACTGCAAGCCTTGCGTGACGTCGCCATTGGCGTCGAATGTGGATTCGGCCATGGTCTTCGTCAACCACCACCCATTCTAGCAACCAGCCTTTATCACCTGCCGGGAATCAAGAAACTGTACCTTTATGACATTGACTTCCTCCAGTCGACTGATCCAGGTTTGGAAGACGGGATCAATCATGTCTTTGCACAAGGCATATTTGCTTTGACGCCAGGTTGCTCGTCGCTGGAACATGTCTTCTTCGACGAGTCCCAGTTGCGGAAAGACGGCGCTTATCACTGCTTTGTAGCAGCTCCTCGTAGCTTGGTAACATTCGCCGCCAGGGGTGGATTGATCCACGACCGTAGGCAGTGGGTGTCCTCGGCTGCGAAGTACCAATCCAAAACTTTGGAGGCCATGATGTTCTACGAAACCGAAGACGCCAACGACGAAGGTGTCTACACTGCTGGACTGCACAAGCATTTCGAAAAATTGCGGTGCTTTCACTTTCACGTGGCCAAAGTTGAGGAAGCCATGAAGGACCCCAACTTTCCCGGCAGCGATATGAGGCAGGCCGTGGCATTCCTTGTTCAGTGGCTTCGAGACGAGTTGCCAAGAAGCGCCGAAGCCATCATCTTCGATTGCCAGTGGAATCCAAACGGCCTAGAGGTCGATTGGAACGTCATCCAGCTTTTTGACATCGTCTTTGCTTCGCTTGTGGAGTCGGGAACCCCCCACAACATCAAGGTGGCATACTTCGACCGTCCTCTCGCGTATAGTAGCAGAGGATCCTACTTTCCAAACTCTTTCGAAGCCGGTCTAAGACACGGAGTCAACATTCACATTCAGGGGTCGGAACACGAAACCACCAACGAAGTCTCCAACAGAGTCTAACGAACACGGGTCTTACTTTCCCAGGCCTCTCCAGAAGTACGATCTGTTGACGGGACCATATGTCTCGGCAGAAAGAAGGGTTGAAAAGTACAGTAGTCAAGCAGAGAGATATCTTGTCACTCAGGCAGAAGGCGGTCGGGCCTTCGATCCCTTTCGTGGGGACTGGGTCAACATTGGGAATTGGGGCGTTGTTGAGGAGCCGGGTCCCGTGGTCTGAGTTGCACACGGTCGTCAGAGAATGGTGCATACTATTTTAGCAGCGAGCTCTTTTTCGCTTGTGCGAATCATGTATTCTGAGAAGGAATTTGAAGGCATCCCATGGTCGTTTGAGTTATTTCCTGTTCGACGAGAGTATCTTCGGACGCCAGCCGATACATAGCAAATGGTATGCGCATCAAAAGAACTGCGCTGGTGGCCTTTCCGACGGCCAATCGAACTGAGAGCCTCAGTTCAGGTATTTAGATAAGGAAGGCGAAGCAAATACTGGCGGCGAGAGCTTCCTAGACTCGATCTCTTGCTCGGCCTTCAAGCGAAGGAACAAAGAGGAGCGGGCGTCTCAGTCGTCGGGCATACCCCGACGTCGGAGAACAGAAGCCTTATGCCATCATCGGCGGCGTGGGGTTCGGCAAGGGCAGCGCTTCGTGCTTGGGTTGAGCCGATTGCGTCTTCTCCCCGGTCAATGTCGCAACCTCCGCACACCGAACGAAAGCGCTACCACGCTGAGATTGCCTATCTGCGTTCGCGTACACGCCTAAGCGGGCATGTTCCGACAGACGGCAAAACGGCACGGGAAGCTGCGTGTCTGGCGAAAGAAAATTACCCGGCATCTACTATGTAGATGCAGGATATTTGCATGCCCCCTCCGATGTGGTAGACAAGATCCACTTACACCGGCGTCTGGGCCAAGCACGTCTTCTCCTTTCACGTTGATACCATCATGTAGGATTATCGGGCTATCGCCGCGGCGCAGTTGCAGTTTTCATTGGGAAATTGACGCGCCGAACGGTTGAGTGATCTGATAAAAGCCCAGGAAGCCACCCATCCCTCGGGTATGAACTCTCGGCACGCCACGTGAGATCGCTGCCCGAGCGCCTGGAAGTTTATTTTTGTCTTTTGAGTAACACAATTCTGTTGAATTCGACTTGAATATGGGCGTTCCGGAGGACGTTGACGCCACCGTCCAGATGTCGGCGCATGCCGCTGATGCTCGGGGCGCGGTCGCCGACGAAAAGAGCTCCGGCTCCGATGGCGGCATCACGCCCGTTGACAGCGAGCCGAAGGACTATATCGATCCGAAGGAGGAGAGAGCTTTTGTGAGTTATCCCTTCTAGTTGGATAGTCCTGATGACTGACTCGAGTTTGCTAGGTCTGGCGTCTCGATTTGTTTTTCCTAACCATCGGTTTCTTGGGGTACATGTTCAAGTACATTGACCAGACCAACATCGTGGGTATCTCTCATATTGTTATCAATGGAACAGAAAGGCTCATGGTATTTGATGTAGAACAATGCATACGTTTCCGGCATGAAAGAGGACTTGAGCCTATACGGGAACGAGTTGAACTACTTTACCACCTTCTTCAAGTGAGTTTGAACACCCCATGAACAATCCAACGATCGAGGCTTACACCAATTCTTAGTATCGGATACATGATTATGCTATAGCCTTCATGCATTATCATCTCTCACTTCGGACCCTCGAAGTGGTTGCCGGGATGCGAGGTCGGTTCTCGTACCTGAAAAGAGTATCAGAGTCCAGAGTCGCTGACCAAAGACAGCTCATCTGGGGAGTTTTGACATGTTGTCTGTCGGTTGTTACCAGCGCTAAGCAGGTGAGTTCTGCGGGTGCTTTCATTAGGTAACACCCGTCATCAGATTACTGATAATCGTCAGGTTTACGGCCTCCGGTTTCTCATCGGGCTGTTCGAAGGCACAGCGTGGCCCGGGTACTTCACCCTCATCAGCCAATGGTACATGCCGCATGAGGTTGCTCTACGGATGAGTCTTTACAACATTGCCCAGCCCGCGGGGGCGATGCTGTCTGGTGCCATGCAAGGTGCCCTCTCCACGAACTTTGAGGGCGTCGCGAGCAGAGCGGGTTGGCGATGGGCATTCATCATCAATGTAAGAATCAAAACCTGCAGTGGTGTGTGTTCTGAAGCTAAATGTGGGAAATCTAGGGTGCTTGCACTATTCTTGTTGCACTTGCGGCCTTTTTCTTTCTTCCCGGCTACGTGAGTTGAGCTGTCACCCCTTTCGATCTGTGATCATTTCTGACAATCAACAGCCCGAACGCCCAAATCCTCTCTCGAAGTTCTACATGAAGCCCCGTCATCTTGAGATTGCACTAGCACGCGGTAGACGCGTCAGTCGCAAGCCCCAGATCGGCATCACCGTCAAGTCCTTCCTGAGATGCTTCACGTTCTGGCAACTATGGGCTATTGCAAGTAAGCCGCCCCTACCGCGACATGTTATCCCTTTTTTTTGGTTGCCTTTGAACATGCGAGTCTTGCTAACGGGAAACTAGTTGCGTGGCCCATTGGCGGGAACTTCACCCCAGCGAACTACTTCAACCTCTGGCTTAAATCGCTGAGAAATCCCGACGGAACGGTCAAGTAGTAAGTTGAAGATCGTCTTTTTCTCGGAGGCTTTAGATCTCTAACGGACTTATGCAGCTCCGTCGCAATGTTGAACTACCTCCCAATTGCCGGTCAAGGAGTCCAGCTCGTCGCTGAGTTACTTTTCAGCGGCTTCAGCGGCTACTTTGGCGTTCACCTGCCGTTCCTGCTGCTTCATTCGGTAAAGCTTTAGGAAGATCATTCAATTATCGAAGCTAACGATGAACAGGCTGTCAACATCACTTCACATATCATTCTCATCGTTCGCCCAAAGAATGAGCAGGCCTATATGGCCGGATGGTACATGAACTACATGGGAGCGTAAGTCGGCGAGCATACAATCTCAACCATGCCATCCATCGTACTGACAAGTCTCCCAGAGTTTCCACAATGCTCCTGTGCTCCTGGGGCTCGGCCCACCTCCAGCACGAGCCCGAGGTACGCACCGTGCTGTTCGCCAGCGGTACGGTCTTAGCCTACATCCTGAGCGCCTCCATCCCCATCGCGGCCTTCCCCGCGTCCGAGGCTCCCAACTGGCGGATCGGGTCCAAGCTGTACCTCGGGTTCGCGCTCGTCGCTACCGTCGTCTTCGTTGGTATCCATTTTGCCTTCAAGTGGGACGACAAGAAAAAGGCGAAGGCGGCTATCAAGGAGGGCGTGGTAGGCGAGCCGGATAATGCAGATATGGGTGTCAGAGGAACCGTGGCACACGAGAGGAAGCTTTGACTTCTACGGCAAACCTTTCGCAAAGGGTCCAACCTATTGTTTGCCTCTATTAAATATCATCTCCAAGCCGCCCGAAGAAACCATAGTCATGCTGCTCAGTCTTCTACTTCTGGCTCTTCCCATCGGATACAACCCTGACGGGTGGCCAAATCTCCCGCCTCAGTCGTCTAGCTTCAGCATATTGCCTGGAAAGCTCAGGGTCCATAGGAACGAACACCGGTGGGGTTCCAACCACAGACACTTTCGACCCGACCAATTTGATCGGCTGCCCCTTCCCATTGTTTGAAGATGGCCTCTTCCAAACCAGCTTGAGCCAACCTGCGCGCATCCCACATAACGTACCCGCATTCCTTCAGCCCAGCTGGCACGAAGTCGTCATAGACATTGGCGTACTTGCCATCCCACAACAGGACCCATGCCTTCGGCGGGGCGTCAGGCGGCACAGTGTCGCCCGTGAACTCCATCGGGTCCCTCCTCTGCTCGGCTTCGTCTTGGGGGTTGGGATATTTGGCGGAGTGATCGCGCCTCTGAATCTGTCCAAGGGACGAGAGACAATTCTTTGCAGGAGGGTCTTCACACTGATCGCCCACGATGACCCGTTGCGTCTTGAGAGCAAATGTGTCATGGTCGTCAATCGCCAAGATCCATACGGCTGTCTTCAAGCCCCGAGATATGGTGCCTTGCAGGAAAACTTCACGAATGGTAGTTAGCCGCCGGCTGCATTATTCCGGATATGGGCGTATGCGCAGGCGAAGGGGGTGTTTGACTTACAGTCTCTCATGCTTCCATTGCCGGTATCGGTACGACTGAGATCGTGCAAATCACTTAGATTCCAATCACTGTCTTCATCGTAGAACTTGGGGTTGTCTTCGTGGAGATCATCGTGGATCTCATCGAATATCTGGTCGTACCTTTGCCAAAGGAAAGCGTCGATGCAAACGATGGCCTCGACCTCCCAAGGCTCGAAAAGGCAGAAGAACATCTCATTCACCTCGTATTCGTAGAATAGCGACTTCCAACGCACGCTTTTGTTTGTGCCGAAAAGGTGACAAAAGGTGTCGTATCGGTAGAGCGCTCGAAGAATCCGTATCTCCTCGCTCCTGCTCAAATTCGCGCCGCGTTCACTCCCGGTTTCGGTTACTGTGGTTGTCGATTCCGAGCCTGCCACTGATGCAGCCAGCTTTTCGAGGTTCTCGAGCGCCCACTCGCTGTACATGCGAAGCAAGGGACGAGCGACGGATAGGTGGTATGCTGCCAGCCAGCGGATGGCTCCTGGCTCGGTCGAGCCCACACGTGATCACGGAACGGACCCGACAAGACATTGACGGTAGGAATCGGCAAAATCCTTGACCACCCGGTCGGTTCGTCGGTACCCCAATACACTTGCCCGAGACATCAATGTCGCCTGAGCATCAACATAGAAACCGTCAAGCTCGCGGTCCAGACAGGCGCGGAGGATGGTATTGCGGCTCTCCCGATACTGCGCGTGCAGGATGGGAGAAGCCCGGACGAGTGCACGCAACGACGACAGGTCGGGCATGCTCAAGAGCATCTGGGACCTCAGTTCGGGAGGGAGATTCTCGAGCAATGAAGAGGACTTCGTCTCGTCGGTCGGTCGTTCCGAGGCGTCAGAACACGCTTCCGTGACATTTGTGTTGATATCGTCAGCATGGAACTCATCGTCTTCACTACTACCGCCACTGCCGATGAAAGCGGCATCGTCAGCTTCACTGTCGTCGCTGCGGATGGAATGCGTCGTCGTAAACATTGGGGTTTACCGGGCACTGGCGAGAAGATGTTTGAAGACAGTCTTGAAACGAGAGTTTGCAGTAGAGATAGAAGATGGAAAATGTCGCAGGGAGTGAGATGAGTTGTAGTAAATAAAAGCTAGAACGGCGAGGTGCCCTGCCTCTTAATATCGTCCAGAGCAGCTCCAGTGTTTGGGCTGACTGGTGGCGCTGATCGGCAGGGACTGTTCTCGGATTAGCAAAAGATAATGTTGCGATATTGTCCATTGTGAGCCCTCTACTGTCTATTTTTAGTCCATATTGAACATCCCTACGTCAGTGGTCATGGGCAACACATGGTCACACCCCTTGGCATATTTGCCAGCTTGTCCATTGAGATTCAACGTAAAGCAACTAACAAAGTTGCGGAAGCTCATCATGTTGTAGAACATCACCAGTGTGTGTGACCAGTAAAAATATCATGACCGACATCGCCATGAATTCGGACACAGCAAACAAACATAGACAGTCTGATCAGGTTGTCCGCTGTGCGCCCTTACGCAGGCTTGCAGGATACCTACCTATACCACGTGTCAGATTCAAGGGGCCTTAGATCGCTTTGATGCAAGGTAAAGTAAGCGAGCGAGGGGGCGTGGCACGGGTAGCTGGGTAGGATGAGGTGACTTCTAATATGTCACCTCAAGCGGCCCTGGGAATACTGATAACTCCCCGCAATATGTAATCGCCGAGAATTACACTCCTTACAACCCCAAGACGGCGCCTGGGTCAGCTCTTGAGGTTGAAAGAACTCCGGAAATCGACACTACATTCCACGCCCGCCCGGATGAATCTGGTCTTGCTTTGCGCGGAAGGGGTCTCCAATACTCGGCAATAATTGTGTGCGCTTCAGAGACGGCATTGATGCCCATTCTGTGTACTTAGGCGTTCCTCTTCGCTTACCGAGGTACTTTGTTGACAGCACTATGGTCAAACCACTCGGAAATCAGTTCTGTTGTTATAGCTAGGATTGTTGGGGCCCAGGAGACTGTTCTCGAGCCAGCGGTGTGTTGTATGGGAGGCCGCTTGTTTCACATTCAACCAAGTCTGCTACTTCGAAGTCTTTTGTTCTATCACCAACAAGACCATGCCATTCAAAAAGCCAAAGGCCTTGACCCAATTCTAACATGTCGCAAGATCTCACTGGAAAGTTCGCAAGGTCACTTCCGCTGGCGCTGGAGATTGGATAAATACAATGGTGACCACGTAATTCAATTCAAGCGCATTCATTCATCAGCATCCTTCCTCACCATGGCATCCTTCGACTTTCCCACCCCTCATCGTAACGGATCTCCGGACTCGAGCGAGTCCGTCCCATCCGCAGTATCATCCATACTCTCCGAAGACTCCTATGTCGCAATGTTGGAAACCGGACTTGACGACCAATTCAAGGAAATGCTGAGCGAAATACGGATGAATGAAAACAACAGGCAAATCCTGAGGGAGCGCAAGATTCTGTCACACGAGGCGAAGAAACGAGACCCGAATGATACCTTGAGACGCACAAATTGGTCACCACAAATAGACCAAGAATATGAGGATTACAAGGTCAAGGTTGAAACCCTTTCTAAAGCTAAGAAAGATCAAGCGCCATCCACGGGCATCGCCAAAGACAGCCGAATCAAAGACTTGGTAACCCGGGAGAGGAACCGCATCCAGTTGTGTGTAGTGCTGCGAAGGCGCGGATAAGCTTTATGAGCACATACCCAGATGCCCTGAACACCCCCGCAACTAAGTCCCACATCAAGGCAATCAATGACAACCTCAACTCTGCAAAGCGGGCTACGAGAGTGTTGGCTGCACGGTCGTTGAATCAATTAGTGCACTATATCATCACTTGTGTTGATGATCTTCGTGGTGCAGTTGTTGTTGATTGATTGGTAAAGTAAGTAGGCAATATGGGCGAAGTAGGTAGATGGTATGAGTGGTGGCTTATTCTGCCAGGCGGTGAGTCACGTGATCCACCTCCTTCCACCACAGCCACTCACTATCGCAACAGAGAGAAATCAAGACTCAAAAAGAAAGTGAGTTTCCGTACTTGGATTCTATCCCTCATAAAAAACGCAATTAGTTGCAGGCTAACAACACTGGGCACAGAAATCGCAGAACTCAGACAGCGAGACACTTAGAACCTTCATGTCAGAAATTCCTTACCCCTTCTCTATTGGGCCTTATCTAATACCACTTAATGTCACCGGGTATCGTCACTATCTTCGCTGTCGTTCATCACTGTCACTACCATTGTGTGGATAGGAGATTCTTCTATGAAGGATTAGCTGATACTAAGCAGGGAACTGGAGGCTACGGTGTAGAATTTAGGTATAGATTTTTTGTAGTAGATGCTGTTACTGGGCGGACTTGCGAAGATTTCAGTAAATGTATCTAATTTTAGATATCCTGGCCATGTACATGTCAATTGCTGCAATGATAAAAGTGTCCATGTGAGTTTGACCCCCTCCAGCTGCAGTCATGTCGCCTGAAGTCGTCGTGATGACTCCGATTACCTGGTACTTCTCCAGAAGGCGCGTTAGGTGTAGATATTACGCGGCGATTCAGGGCGTTCGAACGAGCATTATATTGTAGTCGTTGAAGCTAAGTCTGAAGCGCCACAGCGTTCCACAACCGGTGGAGAGGTAGGCAGATCTGTGTATCACGTGACCTCGTGGCAAGGCTTGCGAGGCTGGGGACCTCTCAAGGGCCCTCGCGACATATAACGACCTTCTTGATGACGATTTGACACTCTGTTTCAGACGTCCAAGTGAGATACTGGATACACGGATTTACGGTGTTCTACACAGGGATGGTCCTTGCGCTCCTTAACGTTCTCACAGCTTCTAGTATTCTTATAGAGGATCATTGCAGTAACAAAAATTAGTGCACTTAAGAAACAATTGAAAGCCATAAAGAGTATTACAAGATGCTATACAAAAGCCTTGTTCATACTATTTTGCAAACATACATAGATGTATTGTTATATGGTGGTCAGGCCCAATGGGTGAATCCGTACTGCGAGTGTTCTAGTCTGAAGCCTCCCCTTTGGTATCCATCTCCAAGTCTATTCCTTGGACTTCTGGCCTGAAAATGAGTGGTAGTATACGTATGCATGGTTGGAGTTGTTCATCAGATCCTGGCGTACTTTGACCAGGAACACTTCAACCTCCTCAGCTGTCCAGTCCAACCCCTTCGTAAAAGGACCGATGGTGATAGCGTGAAGCCCGTCATAGATGACGGCACGACAGTAGTCGCCGATCGTCTTCATTTCCTGGTCCTTCGGCCATACACCCACAGGGACCTTCTTGACATCTTGGGTAAGGTTCGTAAAGCCTGCATCCTCGATACGCTTGCCGTGGCTTGCTGCTGCTTTGAGATCCATGCCGAAGTTGGCGAGAGCCTCTTTGATGTTCTCCACCATCTTCGTCGGGCCGTAGTCGGGACTGACTGAGCCATCGTCGCAGTCAAACTGCCACATCATCTCCTGGATCTCAACCCAGCCTCCAGGTTTGAGCGACCTTCGCAAAAAGAGTCAGTAGCTGTACAAGGTAGATCGGGGTGGGGGCCACCACGACCACGACAGAAAGGATCTCACTTGAAGGCTTGGTCTAGTAGTCTTGGCCAATTTTTGATGGAAGGCGCCATGTGTCGGAGATGGATGTAGTCGATGGAATTCTCCGCGTACAGCCAGTCTGCCTCTACATCGTCCACCAGAAACTGGACATTAGGCGGGACGAAGGGAGGCTGAATAGGGCTCAAGTCGAGGCCTATGATTTCTGCTTCCGGGTACTGGTCCCCCACTTGCAAGGTTGTCAGCGGCCGTCAAACTAGAACCGAGAGTGTAAAAGAATGACCAGGATGAGAGACATACTGTCGATAGCCCAGATGCCAGTTCCAGTGCCGATGTCGAGAATCCTATGTGGGTTATCCAGGGGGGCCCGATGCAGAGCGCCCTTGCAGATCTCGACTACCAAGGCGTGCTTCATGTCCTCGCGATCCTGCTCGAGGTCGTCATTCGGCAGCATGTAGCGGCCTTCCTTGAACTTGTGATAGCGTCGCTTGTTCTCGAAGTTGTAGTCCCGAACGCTGGAACATATGGACGTTGAGGTGCTCGCGCTATATTCGGTACCGTAGCCGTCCTCGGAAGATGTCTCATCATCGACCGGGATGATATCGGCAAGATGATCCCCAATCTCAGCCGAGCCATCGGCTCCGGTATCTGTGGGCAGCGTCCGCGGCTGAGCGGCTGATGGTTTCTGGGTCGTTGAGATGCCTCGCCCAGCCTGCGTAGCGTTCAGATTGACAATGGGCGGCGCTGCGCTTGTCGAAACATCCAGTTCTTCTGCCATATCGCTAAGAGTACTGGTGGTTCATGAGGAGGAAGGTGTGAAAAGTTTAGACACGAGAGAAGATCGTGAAAAGAAGGGAAAGAACGGGAAATAATTTGGCGCTACACCTTGACAGAAGTGGCGTCAACCCTCTGATGGCTGCATTCGTCGCTGGGGAGAGAGGGGTCCCTTTCACATTCCTAGCTCTGGCTTAGCATTCCTAGCTGAGCGCACCAAGCTCGGATTTCACCAATGAGCACTCTTTCCTCTCATTCTGGACGCCAGTGTATCTTTGTTAACCATCTTCCTGTGGTAAAAGAGGTGGGCGTGGTAGCTACCTAGGTGAAGGTTGGAGGCAGTGTCGGACCAAATTGAGTTAGCTGTTGTGGTCGGTACCGTACTCCCAGTGACGTCGTCGTGCTCGACAACGTTCATGACCTCAGAGAGCTACGATGACTTCAGCACCAAACATGTAGGGTTCGCTTTCTCTTGCAAACCTGTAAAATGTTACGAAGAACCCCTTTTCAGAGAACAGACTGAATGCCACTGCAGAGAATCATTACATGACAGACCAAGCTTTCAATAGCAACGCACAGCATCCCTCAAAGAGGCCAGTGTTGACGTGGACTTCGGTGCCAATCTCACACCGATAGCAACGTCGATGCGATCGTACACAAAGACACGAAAACTGATGACGGCAAGCCTGAGAGTCTGTCCCCATGCGCACAGGAAAAAATATTGAACGCAGATATTCGGGCTTTCCTGAGCACTTTTTAAGTACATGCGGCTACCCGAGATGCGCCTACATATTGCCCGCACAACTTGAGTTCCGTCTACGCACAATTCACTTTCAGGTATAGATATAACAACTTTAAGGAAAAGGGTTCAGTTATAGTTCCACACTTGCAAGCAGGTACCCGCGAGACCTAGTCATCAAATACACAGAGATAAAACAGAAAATAACGGACGGAAGCAGTCACTTCATGTCATAGCGATATGCAACATTTGCTCCATGTCACTACTCTTCTTGCGAAAGCGGCACTCAACAGTCGGAAGGCAGCATCCCTCCGGGACAAGGCCAGCAGCCTGGCTCCAAACGCCCACGCACCAGGACCCCGTCCCAAAGCTCGATTGTATGC
>WIGO01000263.1:6370-51693 GCA_014235945.1 Colletotrichum plurivorum
CCGAAGTGGCTGGGCCGAAGTGGCTGGGCCGAAGTGGCTGGGCCGAAGTGGCTGGGCCGAAGTGGCTGGGCCGAAGTGGCTGGGCCGAAGTGTCACGGCGGCGCTTAGCCCTTGAGGTAGGGGTTGGCTCTGGAGGTGACCCAGAGCCCCGATTAGGGCCGGCCGGAGGCTGTGAGGCCATCGAGGAAGGGCTCCGGAGGAGATAGGTGAAGACTTTTCAGTTGTTAAGGATTTGTGTGGTCCTATTTCACTAACAGAGGAAGTTGTCTGTCTCGTTGGCCATGGTGTCCGCTTTGGCGGTCTGTCTTGCTGATTGTCTTGTTGGTGAAGCTCTCGGCCACGCTCCAAATTAGCTGCGCTTACTATCAGGGACCTAATGGAGGCCCCTGAGGCGACTCGTACTCCTTCTTTAGTGATAGGTTTGAATTGACTACCTACTCAGTGTTGTGGCTCTTCTGAGAATGACCCTGGGGCCTAGCTCGCTTAATCTTTGGTGCTCTAAATCGACTACTATGTCACGGAGTTGTCATCTATGATGAGGGCAGGCGTCTCCAATTTCGGCGGGGGCTCCAGAATCCCGTTGCTATACGAATCGGCGATCTTATGGGCCAGGCCGGGGAGTCCGCCCAGGTATGCAGTCCCCATTTCCACGAATGAAACTATGCTCATTCCTAAGACGTGGTTCTCCTGGTGCAGGAATCGCCCGATAGCGGCAGCAGCCTCCGAGCTTGTCTCGTGGTACTGCTTTCGAAGGGCTCGGAGAACCTTGTTGTTCCGCACTAGGTGGCTGGGTATCGGGCTTCCAGCGGCTCTCAGCTTGTCCACGGCCTCGAAGTAGACTTTCCGGTCCCGTTCTACAGTGAGCTCGCTCAGCCGATCCCGGATGGCCTGGATCTGTGCTGCGATTCGTTTGGCGTTTGCGTGGTCTGTCCCAAAGCTACCTTTCGCAGTTCGGTATTCGAAACGCAGCCCCTGGATGTCGGTGCGCCGTTCCCATTCATCCAGATCTTCCTTTGTGGGGTAGATAGGCGCGTTCTCGTCCCTTTGCAGACTCGAGTTGGCCAAAAGACTGTACAGCCGCTTCTGGGCGTCGACCTGGAGCACCCCGGCAAAGGCTAGCATCGGGAGGTTTTCGGCGACGTGAACTGGCTGATAGCTCTCTTGAAACACGGGCGTGGTGTGCGAGAGGATGTAGTTGCTGAGGTGGTTTTCCAAGCATTCTTCCCCGTGTGTCAGCATTGTTCACGTCTACGGTAAGTGGTGGACGTACTATGTAACCTGCCACCTGCGCCAACCCGCAGAGAGTACGGCCGAGGAGGGTCACGGATGCCGGCGACCAGAAGCACCTTGTACCACAGGTCGTAAAAGGCGTGGTATTTGATTCCGAAGATGGGCTTGTCTGCGATATCTTTCTTCCAGTTCAAGGGAACACAGTCGACGTCCTGCAAGATAGGTCTGTTGAGGATGTCTTCCAACGTCTGGCACCGGGTTTCGAACGCGTCTTCTCGGAGAGCCGTCGTGACGATGAGGCCGACAATACACAGGAGCGGCCAGGGAACAATCGTGATACTGAACGACACCCTAGGCAGACAGGTTAGCGATCGAACCGGCCGTGTCCATGGCTTGTGGCTCACATATGATCCTGCTTCCGCCCGAGCCTGTTGCCGTCTTGCTTGTTCTGGAAGATGGTGATGTTGGCAACTAGCCGAGTTTTCGTCTTTTCCAACGGGTCCCGGACGACAACCAGCTGAATTTGCCGATACGGGAGCTCCATCAGCGTGCCTGGGCGGAAGCCGCCAACAGCAGAGAGGAGCATAACGGCATGGAAGGCTATCCTTATTGACGGCGAACACGGAATATCCTCGGCGCGCCTCCACAGGGTATCGAGGTAGAGAGTGATGTCTTCGGCCGTCGCAGGAACCTTCTTGAATGTCTGATCTCGCCCAAGCTGGAGCTCGTCGGTGAAAGTCGACCGGACCCACTGACGCAAACAAGTCAGAGGCCAGCCTTGAGCTGTGTCTGCAAAGACTTACCAATGAAACTCGAGAGACCAAACTGCTGCATTGCCGTTTGCCTTTGCCTTCACCCTCAGTGAAAGCCAGTTTCCACGTCCCCCCGTTCTCGGGATCCTCTCTCCTTTTCTCCTGGAGCACGGTGGGGTCGGCCTAGCTCACCAGATTCTTCCAGACTTCCATCATAGAGACTCCCGTCGTGACCGTTCTCTTATATTCGTATTCTTCCGGGCCCAGACACACGCGCTGCTCGTATGAGCAATCCACGTATGCCTTGAGGAAGGATTGGAGGTAAGGTATGGCACCTTCTTTGCCGCGGCAAAGGTCAAGCCATATCTCATCAGGGTCGATTCCCAGATCCGTTTTTGCAAACCTGAAAGCCATCTGTAAGTATGCAAAGTTGATCATAAGACGCCGGGCCCCTTACATCTTCCACATCACCATGATGTTTGTGCGCTGTCCCTCTGTTCTGTCCGCGACCTGGGCCCTGTCGGGCAGCGAAATCGATCCGTACCCGGCGAGGTCCGCCCGGGCTCGTTCTGCCTGGTTTACCAAGGAGCTTGGCAATGAAGGCCTGACCCTCGCGGGAGGCGCCAAAGCATTGACAGCTGCCATGATTACTTGAGGTCGTGGCCACAATAGATCGGTGAGTAGGTCGATGTCTGGTGGAAGAAGGAGTGAGGAGGGGATGAAAGTACTTGAGGTGATGGGCACAACAGATTGGTGAGATGGTCGATATCCAGGAGAAGAAGGGCTAAAGAGAGAGATGAAGAAGAGAGATCGATGAAGGAGAGAGAGAGAGGAATGGAGAAATAAAGGCGAAAAAGAGAGGAAGAGGGGAGAGACGGAGGAAGGGAGAGAGATGAGCGAGCGCGTGGGCACACCATTCTTATTTTCAATTCTTGGATTACAACCTTGCTAAGCGCTTTCATCTACACACCCCCGACATCACCCCCAACTCCGTAGCCGCCGCCGAGTACGGCACAGATTGGGGTCAAAAAACGGAGGTGGGCCGGCGGACGGCGGCCGCCCGGTACGGAAGGAAATGTGGGTCGGCTCTCCGTTTCGGCAATACTTAGTCAGCAAACCCGATCCCATAGATAAGACTGCCCTCATTGGCTTATCTATCGGAGAGCGGACGGGATCCCGAGTTCTCCAGTGGGTATGGTCGTATGTGATAAATCGAGGCAAGTTTGCTGCCTATAGCCCAATGCCGAACCTAAGTTCTGTCTGCCATGGCCGGTGTCTGCCATTGTTGCTGTTGTCCGTCATCGTCGCTACCATCCGTCCTTGCCGCTGCTTGTGGCAGCAGTATTGTCAGTGGTCGTAGTCGCGGTGGTGGTTCTGGAATCAGCAGCGCATAAGGGAGTTGGGACTGTCCGCGTGCACGCAATTGAAGTTGTCGAGCAATTGAACGTCGCGCAAATCGTCGCGCAATCAATTATCGCACAATTGGACGTCATGACATTGAACAAGGTAGCAAAATGCCTACATGTGGTAGGACCCACACAGGCAGGATAGGTAGGTATGTGTGCAGCAATGGTGTATCTCCATCAAAATGCAAGATGCGAGGTCTCCCAGACACTATGACTATTTGAATAGAAGAACGGCGGAGACGGAGGAGTTACGTACACTAGCTCTCGAAGTCTGTGCCGGACGAAGCGTACCGAGCATGCCAGAATGCGATCACGTGACAAAATGAATGAGATCAGATAAGATAGTCGAAGAGGCTCGCGCGTCGCCAGGGCGACACCAACAACCTTGCCTCCAAAAGACACAACGATCACGGGTGTCCACCATCAACCTCACGGCGGGGAACACTAGCAAATCGCATAGGTCAGACAATCTGCCGATTTCATGCTGTCATTCATCAATGCTGGGCCGAGGTAATTGGCTCTTCCCTCCGATCCTTTCGCGTCGAAAAGCGCTTCACGCTAACTCCCTTGCCTCAGCAGGCGAAGCCGCACGCCAGAAACTCGCGCCGCCCCGAGCCCTTTCGACAAGCCCTCCAAGCTCTCCAACCCATCCCTCTCCCCAGACCTTTCTGCGAGACCCGCGATGAGCCCCGAACGCACAATTGAATTGTCGCCCTTCAACTTCCAGCAACCGATTCGCCGATGCCAGATGCGCCAGTCGCTGCGCCGGTCGCAATCGTCCCGGCCGCAAATGCACAGGCCCCAGAGGCGCGGTCCGTAGATGCGCAGGTTCAGAATGCTCCCGTCCCAGACGCGACAGTATCAGACGCGCCGAGATTAGCCGAGAACGAGGACGAGGACGGCAGTGTCGCGACGATGCACGAGGACTCTCCCGAGGACGAGATCTAGATCCACATTGCAGCCTCGAGCTCCCCGCCGAAGAAGGACGCCAGCGACAGCAAAAGATACCCCGTTCACAAGATCTTGGACTTCCGCCGCACCGACGATGGCGTCGACCTTCTTGTCAGGTGGGGAGGCAATTGGCTGCGTGACGAGCCGACGTGGGAACCGGAGGAGGTGCTGTGGAACAGCTGCAGGCAAAAGGTTGTCAAGTTCTGGAGCCCTAACGGCTGGAACCGGAGGAACCGCTTGCTGAAGCTCGACCCGGTGGCGGGCCCGTTCACCGTCAACCGCATCCTGGGCGAGAGGAAGATCCGCAAGAGCAAGGGCAGGGAGGACGGGGGGATGGCTTATTTGGTTGAGTTTCTGGGGTACGAACGTCCGAAGTGGAAGGCTGGCCTGGAGGCGATTGAGGAACGCAAGGCGAGGCGCGGACGCAAGGCGAAGTCGTGATCGGTCACTGCGTCTTCTGCCTTTTGGAACTGGGTAAAATGTCTGAAATGTGTGTGGGACATTGGGTACATCTATGTGGGCGTGTGGGGGAAGTGGGCGTTTGGGGGAACTGGAAAGACGATACCAGACTTGCCGAGTCAATTTCTTTGGTTGTAGCTTCTAAAAGAATCATTCCGCTGCCCGTTGCTTCATGTGCGATTGCCCGGCGTTTTGGGTGGACCAGAGCCTTCCTCGCCGGGCGCCCTCAAACGGCAGTGATTTTCGCCGGGAGTCCTTCCACATCAGTTGTGCTCTTCTCCGGGCAGGAGTAGCGTGAATCTGTGTCGGGGGAATAGGTATCAACTACCCATATAAGCCAGTTTCTCTCCTCCTTCAACAGCATCTACCTCCCCACCTCCACATCAACATTCAACAGACAGTCCATCGAAGTTCATCATAGCGAAATCTCTACCTTTGCAACATCGCTTCTATACAATGGCTCGGTATAGCATCACCAACGGGAGCATCCCACACGTGACGCACGACGTCAATGGACATGACGGCACAAATGGGGCGAACGGGGCGAACGGGGCGGACCGCAGAGAGGGGGACGATGGAAAAGAGGAGGGGTTGAGCGACAGAGAGGAACAAGATGGAGGGGACGAGCAAAGTCCCCGCGGGGCAGAGGTACATTCCCATCGAAGGTGATCCCATCCCCATATGCCTACTTCAAGGCACTACTGTTTGGATTTGAAGGACGAGAATCCCGACACCCCAGGCAACGAGGGTACCCGTACCGCCAAACAGCCCGGAGGAGCCAACCAGCCTCCACCAAGCCCTCGATGGGACCCTGTTGCAGCTATCAAGGCTTTTCTTCACCCGCTCGGTCCAAACCTTTCTGCGATCAGGGGACAACTCCGTTCAGTGCAGGAAAGAACAAAGCGGATGATGGACGAGTCGCACGGTCAGGACCCCCCCCCCCCCCCCCCGGGCTCAGTGGCGTGTGAGATTCTTTCCTACATGGGCGGCATTGGCATCGCATTAGACGAACTAGAACAGGGACGGATAACTCGGGAAGATTATATGACAGAGGTCGATCGCAACCTCTACGACCTCGACAACGTCTGGACGCAATACTTCCGTTGAGTGGGCTTTGTCAGACATGCGTGCTTTTGTTAGCGATTATGAAAATTGTCTTTAGCGAGTATGGAAATTGACTCTTGTTCTTGCGATGCTGCCGCTATCACACATCTCCTCTGGCCACATTAGCCTGCCGTTGTCCGTCATCGTCGCTGCTATCCATCATTTTTGCTGCTGTCCGTCCTCGACATTTCTATCCGCCGTCGTCTTTCTGCGGCAAGGAGATGTAAAATACTCAACCTAGAAGTCTATATTAAGAGTTCCCAGTCTAGGCTTCCAAGCTTTCCGTTGCTTCGGCTTCGATTTGGATGCGATCGGGAGACGAAGAGCAGCTATTTTCACGCAGTCTTCATCCGCCCAATTCAAACTAGGAATCGGAACCGCGTCTCGCCCTCTCCATCAGTGATGTTGATCATGGCCACAAAATTAGGATCCCTGAGAACCTTGCACGCTTGCTTGTGCCCGAACTTACTCCAGTGGTCCGCCTGGCAGATCTAGTTTTCATATCCCGGGAGGTCAGCTCGATGATCTTGCCGCAAGGACACAGGCAGTAGTTCGCTCTTTACCTTGTCGCAATAGGAGTACAAGCCGCAGCCCCCGCACTTCGAGGGGTGTGCTTCCGGGTTCCTGCAGCTGTAGCATCTCTTCGGGGCGTCGAGCTGGCCGGTGTAGCTGAGAAGCTCCGTGTTGATCTGGAACAGCTTGTCGAGGCCCACGGGGAAAACCTTTTTCACGGCCCCGCCTCTCGTCAGCGCCACGGAAATACAAAAGCGACAACTGTCCATTAAACTACCGGGTGTGGATGGTCAAACTCACCCGGTAGCTGCTGAGGTCCTCGACCCGCACCCCCTGCGTCCCGTCGAGGAAGATGTGCTGCCTCGGGTACGCGAGCGCGATGGTGTGTCCGACCCTAAGCTTGCCGACATCAAGGTTCCCCGCGTCGCGGTTGTCCGGGTAGAAGGCGACGACAAAGTTCTGGCCGTCGCGGTCGCGGACGACCAGCCGGACACGGATGGGCAGCGAGACGTCGATGATCTCTGCGAGGAGGCACCAGCGGTCCTCGTCCTCTTCGTAGAAGGGGGAGCCGATGAGGCCGTGCTCCGGGTCGATCTTCTCAAAGGCCGGGAAGCGCCAGGTGTCCCCGAAGGAGGTAAATCGTCGCACCGCCATTTTGCTTTCTTGTTTTGACCGATATACTTGTCTGGGTGTTTTAAGGTGACGGAGGGGATCACGAACACTGAAGTCACTGAGGTTCTTGGGCGGGGGATGGACGCTAATTGGTCCCACGAAATCCCTACCTACAGCGGACCGTTGCATTTGTGACGGCGCGGCCCGTAAGCGGTGGGGTATGTAAGTGGCGTGAGCATAAGAGACATGGTTTACCGAATGCGCCTCCGAACGCCGGAAACGGGTTAAATGGATTACTAGGGTTTTAGGTCCTGAGGCATTCTTTAGTATTCAAATAGTAGGGATAGCTCCTCACAGAGGCACCCAGGGATGTAATCAACACACACGCTCTTTTACCCGTACGCCTCGTAGGATCGTTATTAGACCCCTCTTCGTTACAGCATTAGCTGCATGCATGCTGCAGCACCCTCCCCGTACCCACTCCCATAATTACCGTTCTTACCTATGTTTTCGGTAGTTTCAAGGGACTCCTCTCATCAGAAATTTGACGCCCTCCCCACGGAGAAGTCATTTCAAGTCACAGATGACTATCTTGTTCAGCAATGTATGTCTTGTTGAGTAGCTTGATGTATCCATCCTAGTGTGAAGCTACTGCTGTGTCTCTTGCCATCTCAGTGTTCTGAGTTCTCAGTGTTCTGACCTGTTCCCAGCCTGTTGAATCCGGCCATCGTAACCTTTGCATACTGCCTAGATCTGGCCGTCAGAGTTCTGCTTGGCAGATTCCACGCCAGCATCCTCGGCTTGATCGTCTTCCTGCTGGGATGCGGCCTTGGGCTTGGTCTTGGGCTTAGCAGTGCGAGCTTTCTTCTTGGAAGTCGTGTCTTGCTCGATGGCCTCGTCGTCGTCGGAGGGCGCCTTCTTGGGGGTTCGCTTGGCCTTGGGCTTGCCGCCCGCGTCCGCGTTGCCGCCGAACCAGGTGGGGTATTTGCCGACGGCGGTACTGATGCGCATGCGAGCGCCGTGGACGCTGGAAGAGCCGAGCTTTTCGGCGAGGGCCTCGTAGTCGAGAACGGGGCGAGGGATGGTCTCGATGATGGCGGCCATGAGCTTGATGTCGGAGGCGGTGTAGGCTATCTCGTCCGAGCCAGTGGCGGCCTCGGTGGTCTTCTTGGGAGGCATCTTGGTCCTGGGTGGACGGTCAGTATAGCAGGGCTAGCGGCCAGTTTTCCTGTACTTACTCTTCCTTGGGGTTGATCACTTGGCAAACTCGCTGGTAGTATGAATTTGAAGGAGGGAAGGGAAGAGTTTGGGAGCTCAGAAGAGGAAAGAGCTTCTTTTGAATTGAAAAACAAGCCAGTTTTAAGAGACCAGAAATGGCAGGTACTAGATTAAAAAGAGGCCAGAGCTGACGGACACCAGAGACGACGGACGAGAGATGACGGACGACAGAGATGACAGACGACAGAGCCGGTGAACACTAGAATTGGCAAGATGGCGGGGTAATGGGTAGTTTACACTTGTGTGTCCCAGAAGACAGAAGTCTCTGGAAATCATCTTGCGACTGCCTTGACTTCATTCTGTCCCGGCTTTGTTAGGAAGCAAATTATGAGAAACAGTAGTATTAAACCAGAGGGCCAAGCGCATGAAGCAAACATCGGTGCAACTACAAAGGCATACCAAGGCTTGACAAGAGTAGACTCCCGCATGGTATCTAATGGAAGCCTCGGCCTTTATGGTCTATAGTCAGCACGAGCTCCGGCGAGGGTTCTGTCCATAGTGGAGTAAGGTTGTGTAGGTAGGTAGGTTGTGATCTTTTTAGGTGATAAATTTAGAGTGCGGCTCCCTGCTCCCCGAAGACTTTGTCTGCTCCGCTCTTAAAGGCATCTAATTTCCAGATCATAGATCTTCATCAATTCGTTTCTATCCCCGGTTTAAAACGTATGCCATAGCTTCTCCTATCCCCGGCAGCACCCAATGGCTGCCTGCGCTAACCTCAGTTGCCATTCTCCTTGGCAAGCTCTCCAAGCAACCTGACGGTCACGTCTTCCTTCCCAACCGGCACGAAGATGTGGTCGTGGAAATAGGCACTGACGGGGTTGACGGAAATTCCGTTCTTCGCCAGCCTGGTTGCCACCGTAGCCATGAAGCCGACGGCCTCGAGGCTCGAGTGCACGTTCAAGGTAATCTTCTTGCACTCGTACTGGTACTCGTATCCGTGGGCGATGGCAACGTCGAGCGTGGTGATCAGGGTGATGCCTTCGGTTTCTCTGAAGAGCATGTGGACCTCTGGGAGCGGAGGAAGTGGCTTAGTGTACGGAAGAGTTATGAAGACGTATGTCGGCTCGTGGAGAACGGTGGTGAGGGTCGCCAGGAGCTTGGACAGGGACAGCTCCCCACCTGCTTTGTCTGTGGAGGCGGACATTGTAGTGGATGGGCAAGAGTTTCCGTCGAGTGGTTGTTTGGTTGTCTGGTTGCTTGGTTAAGTTGTGAAACGCAGACAGGGAAGCTACATCGAACCCTGCTTGGACATGCGTTGCTATGGGCCGGCTACTTTATACATCAACTCGTCACATGGACAGAGGCTTCTTTACGTAGTTACGGAGAGTTTTAGGTCGAGTTAGACCAGGTTGGGATTCAACAACGACCCAATGAGAGAAGCGGCTACACAATACTGACTCGGGGCCAATGTCGTTATGCAATGCGGTCCGGCAGCCTGATCCGACTAGCGCAAAAGTTGGGGTATTTCTCGCTGGAAGTCTGGAGAGAACCCCACACGCCATGCACTTGCTGTCGTTCTCTTGCCCGAAAGAGTAACTTTCAGTTTGACGGCACATGAAACTATGACATAGTCGCTTCTCGAAGGGCGTAACGACATCTTTGACGTAAGCTTGAATTGACGACTTTGTTTACATTCGCCTAGGCCACCGTAGTCAACCTCGTACCTATAGTCTTGCTTATAAGAATAAAGTAGAACTTCTTAATTTCGTCTTGCATTTGGCGGGCATCCTCTCTAGCACCGGGCTTTCAAAGGCGTCTCGTTGTTGAATATCCGCTACATCTTTATTGAATCCTCCTTAGAATTGCACCTCGAATCCCTCGGAGCTCTCCCGCCGGGGTTGGCAATGCTCCAGCCAAACGCCACAATTAGCCGTCTCCCATGCCAGCGGGGGTCTCCTTATGTTCATCGTGACGAACTTCGAGTGAATTTCCAACCCGTGGGTGAGGATGGACACGTCTTAAAGGTGGATGGGGTGTGGTACCGCCAGGGCGGTCTGCGCTGCGCTGCAAGCCCACCCACTTACCGGTGTCCGCAAATTTGACGATGGGGCATTCCTTGCTGTAGGTTTTCGAACCGCTCGTAGTGGACTGGATTGCTTGGTTGGTTGAATCAATGTGAGCGGTGTGCGTTTCAGGGCAATCTGGGCAGGCTGCAGACCGGCCACATTCTCCAGCTCGGGACCTTGGATAAGTCTTCGAAGTTCAGGGAATGATGTTGTCAATCTCGTTGTTGGAGCAATCGGCGGCTTATACCGCACATTTCGTCAACGTAGATCTGGTATCTCACTCCGTGTGCGTGTCGCTAGCCGGGACTGCTCAGGAGATTTCTCGAGGTGCCCATGGTTCGAGACCAAGCCTGCTTCGTCCTCGGGGATCTTATTTTTTTTCATGTTTACTAATTTAACTTCCATAATGTCCATCGACTGCTTGTCTTTATGCACCATTGCAGACCATCTTCTACTTATCCGCTGGGCCTGAATAATCGTACCTGCCCGAAGCGGATCGAGAGCAAACAAGGACTCTGTCTTACTCGCCCAGGCACCTGCCTACCTGCCCAGTACTTAGAAGGTGGGATGCTGCTGCCTGTCAACCGCGCTATCGGATCTTCCTCGTGTCCAACTAGCTCAATTGGTTATACCCTAACGGGTGTAACTGAGTGTTGGTGGCCATAGAGAGGGCCACAGGTTCGGAGCGTGGCTTTTGCATTTTTGTTCGCTTTTTTCCTTTCCATTTCCATGACTGCTACCTGCCGACCTAGCTGTTTCCCGACGCTGATCTCTGGGTTGAATAATTACTTCCTTGGATGATCTCAAACTCTAGGCTCCTACTAAGACTGGAAGTAACAAAGAGTATTCAAGTCAAATCGGAAAGAGTTTTTTCTAGATGGACAAGGAGACCGTGAATTTTTATCGTACCTGCCCGGTTCGTCTAGCAGCTCCGATGCAGTAGATAGGTACTCGAGTATTTGACTCGGCTGGGTAGCTGACATTGAATGCCAGCCACAAACTGCAAGAGGAATGCAGGCAGCTTTCATCTGCGCGACAGGTACTTGCTTGTACAGGCCTTCGCAAATGGAAGTCTCGAGGGCGGGAAGCTGCCCACATTTGGGGCCTCCCAAGGCCACCTCGCCGCCACTGCGCCAACCTCTTCCCAACATCATTCATCGCTGCTTGCAAAGAAAGAAAAAGCTATCATTCCTTTTACCAGTCGGTTATCCGCTACGGTTGAACATTTCACAAGAAGATCGCACTATCATCACTCTCGTTATCATCATCAACATAGCGTCTCGCATTCTACGCAGACCGGTCGAAAAACGCATCAATGGCGCCCGACTTGAAGAGAAAGGAGCCCCCTACCGACGAAGCTCAGCCGCGCGCGGGATCCAGGCCAAAGCTACCATTGGATATCACAGCCGCCACTGCTCCCGAAGCACCAGACACGCCGATGCAATCCGTCGCCGCGTCGGAGTCTCACAACGCGCCAAAGGAACTTCAGGACGAGCGACACAAGTCTGGTGTCAACTTGGGTCTCGAGACGAACGAAGACTCAAGAAGCGGCGTTCCACCGCCGGAAGACGCTGCTACAGTCCAAGAGGGCCAACGTCTCTCGGGCACATCTTCACTCCGCTCCAGTGTACACTCTTCAGGGACCCCTGGTCGGAGGCTGAATGTGCAATGGGCCCCAACGTTCGAAGGTACGCTTTTTGACGGGGATCAGCCAATTGTCGCTCAGCAGGAAGTGGAATTACCCCCTCCAGCCGCTCAGGAGGAAGCGGAATTGTCCCATCCAGTCGGTTACGAGGAGGTGAGATTGCGCCCCCCAGGCTCCCAGGAGGAGGCGGAAGTGTCCTCTCCAGTCGTGGAGGATGAGAAGGAACTGCCGCCTGAGCTCACTGGTTTGGAACGTCACATCAAGCTCCTAGAGGAGGTGGGAAGTCTCCTTCCGCCAAGTACCCGTGACGGCATCGACGCGCAGGTCGTGGCATACTAGGAAACCGCCGTGTTCGCAGCAATGGCGATTCTGGAACGAAAGGATGCGATTGAAGAACAAGACGATGAGGTTGTCCACGAATTTGAACAGGAAGTAGAGCTCATGAGGGAAAAGGTGGAGTACCTCAAGAGGAATGGTCCTCCTATACCGAGGAAACCTATGGTTAAACGGAAGAATCGTGCTGCTACACCAATCAACAGAAGGAACGATACAGGCGCGGGTTCCGAACAGTCCAACAACGACAAAGATGACGCAAACACCGATCCAGGCGAGGGCTCCGAACAGGCCATGAAGGACGACAAAGATGACGAAAAGATCGATACAGGCGCGGGTTCCGAGCAGCCCAAAAATGACGCAGACCTCCTGTTAGAGTATCCTCGAGTTTGATCATCTCGTCATGTTGAGACGACCTTTGTTGAGTTTTACGAAGCGGACAACGTTTTTGTTGCCTCGAGACAGAGCCCTCCTCCACGAGATGAAGTGAAGTAGACTGTAGCGATTGACGTCGAGGACAGTCTGCTATAAGCATCCATAAATCCCACAGCAATGAGGTAGATACACAAATTGAACGAGCCCTACTTCAAGCAGGGACATGACTTGACTCTGTGCATAACGGCAGCCGAAAAGCATCACCTGCTCACCTGCCTATGGAAGATAGTTAGTCTGCCGGTATCCGCGACTTGGATGAGGAGCAGAAAGGGACTTGGGGCATGATGCTCCCAAGGCACCGCTGACTCAGCACCCCGGCGGAGTCGGCACGCGGGTAGTTAGGGCTCCGCAGCGGCCCGTCGGAATGGGGCATGCCGCGGGCTGCTGCGCCCCCGATCCCACACCTCCACGTCCGTGCTAGCATCTAGGCGGAGACACTCCCCGGGTCATCTAACTACCTACCTCATATGATACTTAACATGGAAACACTTCCTCGCAATCAACTATCTGTTGGCATACGTTACGATAACCAGTGCACGCCGTTTGCTCTCTCCGAGACCTCCGAGCATCATCTCTCAGACTCAGCCGTCAGAATGGAGGGCTTTGAACAGATCAATCAGTCCACTTTTATCCGGCGCGCGCCCCAACAGCATTCGCGAAGATCGCCAGACGCCAGCTCGACCCTGATTGTCGTCTGCAACTGGGTCGCGGCGGATCCGAAGCACATCGCAAAGTACACGGACAGACACGCCGACGAACACCCCGACTGCACCGTCCTCCTCCTCCGAACGTCGCTGCTGGACGTCCTGCTGCACCCGACCGACAACGCGCAGCAGCCGCGGGTGCAAGCCGCCGTCGACATCATCAACGCCAGCGCTGGGCCCGTCGTGTTCCACGTCTTCTCCAACGGGGGCACTGTCACCGCCAGCCAGACCCTGCGTCTGCTCGCTCGCGAACGCCGCGCCGCCGTCCGCGCTGTGGTTTTTGATAGTTGTCCCGGCCGCTCGACGTATCGCCGCACAGCGCAGGCTGTCATCGCCTCTGCGCCGAAGGGGTTGAGGTCCATACTGCCGCTGATCGTGTACCTGGCGCTGCTGCCGCTGGCAATCATGAGTCGTCTGGGTGTGCAGGATATCGTTACCAAGGGCCGCGCGCGCTTCAACGATGACGATGTTGTTCCTGCAGCTGCGCGCCGGTTGTACGCGTACTCGAAGGCTGATACCATGGTGTGGTGGGAGGATGCCCGTCAACATGCCTCCGAGGCGCGAAGGGCAGGGTGCGTCGACGTGAGGGAGGTCGTGTTTGAGAAGAGCAAGCACTGTGCACACATACAGGAGGATGCGGACAAGTACTGGTCGGCCGTTATCGACGTGATGGGTATTGGGAGGGAAAACCGGGACGGCAAGACGATGATAGACGGTGATGCGGACACAGAAAACACGGGCACGGACATCAGGAATTCGGGCGGCATGAAGAGGGTCAGGGCCGGCGTGGAGTCACAATAGAGTATCAGCTCAAGTACCTGTATCCCTCACGACCATATCAGAATCGGCCGATCCATCGGCCTGGCTCCTAGCTGTCGGCTCCGGTGGGATATCAGGTAGTTCATGCGACAGCACGCCCCACAGGAAGGGCGTAGATTACAACAGCACGACATAGCATACAGGTATATTCGGTCGTATTTAAGAAGTTAATAACATTCCGCCTAACTACACAAAACACGTCTTTCTACGTCTGTTAAGCAGCATCCGACATATTGAAGTTGCGGATAGAGGACTATTCCAAACTTTCCGATCATCGAGATGAGCACTACGATGGCTTCAGAGCCTTTGATCCGCCAAGGAAATCTTCAAGGTACCGCGCCGAAAACTTCAGAAAACTTCTGTCTTCACGGTGTGTTCCAAAGCTGACAAGACCAAGACGTCCCTTTGATCCTGCAATTCATACGCCAAGCCGCGGAGGAACAGGCTCCCGGGTCGAGAATCGCCGCCACAGAAGACAGCCTATCTCAAACCCTGCATCTCGACTCGACCCCGAACGAGGATAAATCGCCAGCCGCCCCTCGTCGATTCGCATGGCCGTTGCTCATCTTCTCCCCCGACGGCCAGCCGGCCGGGCTCCTCATCTACTTCTACAACTACTCGACCTGGCAGGCCGCCCCGGGGCTCTGCCTGGAGGAGCTGTACGTCGTCCCCGGGTACCGGCGCCATGGGTACGCGAAGCTGCTGCTGAGGGCGATGGCGTCTGCGGCGCGCGAGGCCGGGTGCGTCAAGATGGACTGGGTCTGCTTGGCGGACAACGCGAAGGCGCTGAGGTTTTACGATAAGCTGGGGGCGAGGAGGATGGAGGACTGGGTCGTGCTGAAGGTTGGTCGGGACGGAATTGAGGATTTGGCGGCGGATTAGCGGCCTGCAGGCGGTTGCATCAGGGCTGTATGGTTTGGTCACCCAGGCTCATACGTTTTGTCGCTGACCGATAAGAGGCATCAAGTTTGAGAGGGAGGAAGAAAAACAAGTGCCACGATTAGATGTCGTGAGCTTCTTGCCGCTGCCCCCGTGGTTGGTAGTTCTGTCTCCCCCGCTCCTCTCCTCTTACCGTCCTCCTTGCTGCTCTCCTAACTTTTCCCTTGTCCAGATTGGCTCTTGGACGATTCAGGTACTCACTAAGGCACAGTTCAGAAAGTCATGATTCGTTTTATCGCTAATGAGAAACCAACTACGTGAATGCATGCCATGCTAACCTTTCACCCCGCTCCATTTGAATCCCGCTGTTCTCATCAATGCGGTGTGTCTTCTCGGTTTCCTGAATCCACCAATTGCTTATCTCGGTGACATCCACTTCTAGCAGCCTGAAGATTAGAAACCGTGCTGCCAAGACCCATTATTTGTACCGCTTCCTTTTTTTTTGGGGGCGCCGGGTTGCTTTGCGTGGGCTCCGATTCTGCCTACAGGGCCGGGTTGAATGGCCTCAAAGGGTCCATGGGCGCTCCAAGATGTCCCTGGGGCATATCCAACATCTGGTGGGCCTCCGGAAGGACTGACGAACGAGACTCAGAGAGACTGGTGGACATTTCGGGCAACTCAAGCAGGATCTCAGTTTACGGCCAGGCAGTCCCCCAGGGAATGTGCTTTGCCAAAGTTGCCCAGTCCGTAGTATCCAACTGATAGATCGCCCATCTTTTGAAGACGGCCTGACACATGGCAGGATCTTGGCAGGCGACATCCTTGCACGAGTCGCAGTAGCTTTCGTAGACCTCATACAGAGCGTCTTCTCCCTCGGACGAGACAAATCCCCCCATGCATTCCCTCCCGTTTAGGATGTCGTCGTCGGTGATGAATAGGTGTATACCCGTCTGCTCCACGTGGGCGTCGATGACCCGCAGTACCCAGGCCTTGCGTCGCTCGAAGCCGAGTTTAAGCGTGCGGGAGAGATCGATGATGGCACCTTCGCGGAATCTCTGGTCATTTGGGTGGGACGGAGGGGCAAGATATGGCTCCAGGTTGGAGTGAAAGCCCGGACATCGCCGCGCGATGGAGATATAGCGCCCGGCGGTCTCGCAATATCTTACCCCGAAAACAAAGGGGGCGGACATTATTACAGCGATTTCTTCGTGACGATATTCGTTTGTTGATGTTGCTATTCTTCTTCCGGCGCGTTCTTGGCGGCGAAGATGTAGAAGGATGGATCCCAGTAGAATAGGTATTTTCCATTACTGCTCTTCCACTCCAAGACACGTCTAGTTCTCTCATCCGGCCGTGCCTCCTTCCAAATCCTTGTCCCGGCGGACTTTGACCAGGTTACGAGGGAGGAAGAATGGCTAAGCGGTTTCCTCTGTGTCTGGAATAAGCGATGGATCGATGGACCTGTTTCCTGTAGCTCTTGCTGCAGGGCGCCGGGCGTGCACTGGTGACCTGAGAAAATCGCGATGAGAAGGCGCCAAACACACGGGTTGGCTTATCTTTCCAACCGGTATTGAGAAAGAACCTGGGTACACTACCTACCTGGGTACCTGGATACCAAGATACCTAAAAGTCGAATTTTCAAGAGCCATTGACACCTGCCGCCGTAGTACCTGCTATCTGGCGAGGGCCACGTCGGGAATGTGCTAATAACACGCGATCCTCTCCTGCTGTAAGGCTGATGAAGCGTCTTCCAGTATCTAGTCATGCACCTTCCGTGTTGGGATTCAACAAGGATCTTCATTGGTGTCCGCGTCCTGGAAGGACATGACCACCCAGGCAGGACCCAAGTACTCCAACTTTGTTCGAAATGCGCACGCCTGCTTGCGAACACTTGACGATAATGCGGCTGATCTTCTGTTAAAGTCGTGGGACATGTTTGGTGAGATGTTGCAGTCGTTGGCGAGTCGGCATGGTTACCTCTGAGGAGACGGTCGCGATAGGAGGAACCCACGCCTGGGATGGCGCTGGGTGTCGGCGGCTCATGTAAGTGAGGGCCCGTTATTCCACTGCACACAGGCAATACACTGTATTAGCGGGCCCAAGAACTGCGCCTGCCGTGGCTAGGCGTCACCTGTGAGGACAGTAACAGCGTAGGTATTCACAGTCAACGGTTTGCACTCGCCTTCCTTGGCGGTAGGAAATAGATTGGAGGCACGAGTGGAACTTCCTGGCGTTCTGCCCCGTCTGTTTACCCGGCTTTCCCTCTAGACACGTCGAACATTGCACATCTTCCCCAAGCATTCATCAACACTTCATACTAGGTTCTCGAGGCATTCATCAACACATCACAACTGCTTCACATACGAGAATGTCGCTCCCAGCTGTCGATCTTCCTACCCCGCGCGGCTCCGATGAGCTGAAGATGTTTTTGCGAGATTCAGCCTCGCGCTCAGAGGACGACTGCCGAGCAAGATAGGACGCTGCCCGCCGCCAGTGGGTGAGAGAACAATGCCACCCACATTTTCGCGCCATCATACATAAACTTCCGATCGTCCCTGTAATGCATACATGGACCAGCGTAATCATGTGGGCAATACCAAAGGTCAACAGAAGACAGCACCTTGTGCAAGCCAAGTACGGGTCACCAGATCAAGAGGTCTTGAATACAAGGTGGAATCCATTCTGGCGCAGCATTTTTGGAAACCGGTGCGACTTGCGACTCCACCTCGGAATGCTTGCCTATGAAAGTGATGTCGTCGCTTTCGTGCAGGGATACGAGGACTTCACAGGCGGAGAGGATAGAGCTCGGTGTCTTTTACAGTGCCTCGGCTCTTCGATGGCGGTGCGGCAAAGCTACATCCTCGTCAACGGGCAGTTGATGAACGAACTCACTGAAGACCAGCTTTCCGACGTAGACGACGAGGACCTTGAGCTCGTGGATGTGTCTCGTGACGACTTTCTCCTAACGTTAACATGTGAGTGGCCCCTAGTCATCGGAGATCATGAGGTAGCGGCTAATCGATTGTGTAGGCCTTGCGAGGCTCTTTCAAGTAACGCCTGCAATAGCCACGTATGAGCGGGAATGGTTACGTGCACGGCAATGGCCTGTGGATGAAGATGGAGTAGTGTTCGTACACCACTTGCTTCCGGAATAAACTAGGAACAAGAATGGCAATAGCGAGCGATAACCGCTCCAGCAAACAATAACTAGTAATCGGGTCCAAGTAATAGTAACGACACGGTTAGCAATAGTGACAGTGGTGATCCAGAGATACGGTGCGACGCGACGAGTTTACATGGGGAGAATGCTGAGGTACCAGCGTTCTTCTTTTCTCTATATTTGCCGCCCTCATTTGATCGGTCGGTCCGCTCACAGCCTTTGCGGATTACCTCTCTCTCTCACGCAACCTGCCGATACCGACGCTACTAATCACCTGCATACTCCCCGACTGCAACGCCTGCACTCACGGCCTTAGCGGCCCCTCTGGGTATGCGTACCGATTATCAGATCCCTTCTATGTTAGGCAGCTCGCAACAGAACCTCGTTACAGTGCATGCTCTCCACTTCCCAGTCGAGAGAGGTTGCAGCCAAGTGTCGACGCACTTGTTTACCTTCCTTTTCTCAGGCTCCGCGACCCCTCTCTGCTACGTTGCGTTCCATGCTCCCACAATGCGGCACAAACTGATCATGTCAACCATGAAAGAATCTTAAAGCCGAGGCTGGCGCCGCTTAATCCCTCTGCAAGTTCTCGCAAGGCTTCTCTCTCACCCGTTCCGGATCCTCCATAGCATGTTCTGCGATAACGTCACCATGCGCAGTTTCCTTCCTCTGCTGTGCCTCCTCTTCCAGGCCGCGCTCGCTCTTGGCCAGACCGCCGCGAACGTCAAGAGCATCTACCTCTTCAAGGACGTGCTGCAGTCCAACACGACGGCCCTCAAGACCTCCGGCTTCGACACGCTCCTCATCTTCCGCGTTGGCGTGCTCGCCAACGGCGACCTGGTGTACTACTCCACGGGCGGCGCCGGCGAGCCGGTGGACGCGCCCGTCGTGAGCGCGGGCGTCTACGTCGGCGGCGACGCGCTGGCCGAGAAGATCCGCTCCTTCAAGACGGGCGAGACGGACGTCGACCGCGTCGAGGTCTCGCTCGTGTCCCACGACGCCACGTTCCAGAACATCCGGGCGCTCGTCGCCGCGAGGAGCACCGTCCTGCGCGACGGGTTCCTGGCGCTCAAGACGGCGTGGGACCTCGACGCGTTCAACAACGACGACGAGTCGGTCTATGACGTCGCGAGCACCGTCGCCTTCGCGGAGATACTCGGAGAGATCGGGTACCAGTACTCCGTCGCGCCGTACACCAACACGGCGTTCTGGACGGCGGCCAAGGCCGGCATCGACGAGGCCGCTCCGGGTTTGTTCGACCGCGCGTACCTGCAGGTGTACGACGGCGGCGCGGGGAACAACCCGGGCTCGTGGCAGGCGGCGCTGGGGATGAAGGTGATACCGCTGCTGTGGGTCATCAACGACGCGAAGCCGAGCCAGGGGGTGACGCCGGCCCAGGCCGAGGCGAGGTTTGCCGGGTGGAAGGACAGTTACGATGTGGCTGGCGGAGGGTACTGGAACGAGTACGATATCGAGAAGATGGGGTCTTCGTATGACGAGTATGCTGGTGCGCTTGTCAGTGTGTTTGGTTGAGGTTGTTTGGTGTCTTTGGGCAAGCTCGGTGGATGATATCGAGCTTCGCATCTGCTATTCGGCTTTTGGCCGGCTAATTTCCCGTAAATAGGGGAAATAGGGGGGTGGGGGTTTTCACAATGCAGTTGGATTTCACGATGTGCATTCGGATCTCACTCTGCCATGGGGACGAAAACCTGCTGCCTGGATTACGTGGCTGCTTCGGACACTCCCGACAATTGCCTCTTGGGTAACCGCGGTCTGGCGAGGGACTTGAGAGTAGTTTTCGCGATTTTCTGACCAAATCTGATGGATTTCGTCATGATTGACGATGGAAACGTGGAGGCCAAGGACTGTTGTAAAGAATCTCGGTGCCTGTGTGGCCCATAGTGAGGTTCTGGGGGTTGGTTGGTTCCGAAGTCGCTAAATACTAAAGCCCAGCTACTCATCAAAGACCGAGATTGAGACTCCTCTGCTGGACGAGTACCGGAGCGTGATGAAGAGCTACATGGACGATCGCACCTGCCAAAAAAAACCCCGATACATATATCGCCGGGGGTTCTGAAAGTAGAAAGAAGAAAAACGTGAAGCTCAGAGGCGGCCATCCCCATCCCATATCACCAGATGCATCCCGCCAATGGTAGGAGGCGCGATGCTTCCCAGATTGAGAACCTGTAAGTCCAACCACAGCTCAACGAAGCGGTTCGATCTCATCTTGAACCAGCCAAAGTACCGCTGGGGCACACGGCTGCGGTCTCGACCGACGTGTCGCGAGGCCACGTAGTCCGCCTCGACGCACTTGATCCAAAAGTCCCCGGTGGCGACGTCGGTCAGCACCTCGCCGTCGGCGACGAAGAACATCTGTCTCAGGGCCCAGCACGCGTTCGAAAGCGCCTTGCCTGTGCGGACGTTCTCGGCGTGGACTTGACGGAGCTGATCCAAGTCGGCTCCCCGCAGCGTTTCGGGGTCGGAGTGGACGCTGAGGCGGAACAGCGACATCAGCTTCTTTGCGGCCTCGACTTCTTCCTCGTTCTCGTTGGTGTATCGGCCTTGGATCTGGAGGCGTACGTGGGTGCGGACGTCTTCCACGAGTGCCTCCCAGGCCCTGTCCGAGTCGGGGCCGCCGTACGCGGTGCGGTAAATGTTGAATCCCCATTCCTTGTAGTCGTGGTCTAGATTCTCGTTTGGGTCGTAGATTTGGTCATCCGGAACTTCGAGCAGGGAGGTGAGCAGGTGTGGTAAGAGGGGAGGGTCATCCATGGTCAGTGATACTGGGATGACTTTTCCTCTCTTTTTTTTTTGGGTGGTGGATGTTGAAAGTCGAATGTTGGGATCCAAGTTGAAAGACGGCGGGCTCTTCGATCTAACCCCGCTAAGGTGTACGTATCTTGGCCCCTTGCCCTTGACCCAGTGTGCCCAATAGTGACAATCCATGAAAGTCGCTGCCTAAGCAGCAATTGACCTCAACGATGGAGTGTCCGGTGCGGCCAGACGCGTCAGCAATGTTTCGACTTCTTGATGATATTCGGGTGCCTAATCAAACTGCGGATAATCGTACCGCCAGGCATCAATTGAACTTGAGGTTCCAATGAATCGCTCGTCAATACAGACTTGGAAAAAACTATGTCGTTGAACTATCTATATAAACCTATGCCAACAGGCGGTGTGTTGAATCCATCACCATTGCCTTCTTGACCACTTCAGAAAAAGCCTCAACCTCTACTTAAAACTACTCTAAGCGCTCAAAACTAGCTATTCAAAATGACCGTCACCGAAATCGGCGTGATGGGCGTCAAGGCCGGCGTGGACGTCATGGACCCTTCCCGACCCGAGGGGATGGTCATACCCAAGGCGTACCACGCCGTCACCGCACACCCCGAGGGCCCGCACCGCGCCTCCTGGGGCCTGGACCTCGAAGATCCCCTCAAGGTCTGGTGTTTCTTTGACTTTGACACCGTCGATCATCACGCCACCTTCGCCAACCGGTATGCCTTTCCCCTCATCCACCACTGCGCTAGAGTCTTGTGCTGAGAACCAAACCTCACAGATGCGCGGCGGAGATCGTCAAGGACCTCCCGACCGTCCTCTCGCACGGAGGGTGGATGAAGCACGTGGCCTTCTCGTCCCCCTCGAAGCCGGCCCTGACCTCGTCCCTCGCGGAGGTCGTGGTCGCGCACTTTCCCAAGACCATCGGCGCGGGGGAGAAGGACGCCGCCGTCAAGCAGCTCGAGGCAGCTGCGGGCCAGGGTCTCAGGGACATCCCGGGTTTTCAGGATGCGACGTGGGGGTGGAGTGAGGAACACGACTTCCCCGTCATTGCGGACGAGAAGCAGACTGGGCAGGCTCTTGTGCTCCTCGTCGGCTGGTCCGGGCTGGATGCTCAGAAAGCGTCCCGCGAGTCGGAGGCTTGGAAGGCGGTGGAGGCGGCGCTGAAGGGCATGGATGGTCGTTTCGAGATGTCGAGCTTCCGCGTCAGTTGCCTGAGCGCTGAGGAGTAGACCACGTCTTGAATTTGTGTGGCTCTTCTCGACAGCCGCAGGTTAGCAGGGACACACATGCTTTGCCAATGTCTGGCGGGCACCAGACTAGACGGATACTCTCGTTTGCACGATGCATGTTTCGTTCGTTATTTCTACTTAGACTTGGGAGGGAATGTGCTGGCTCAATTCCAACTTTCGCTTTCAACCAACCTCCAACCTTGACGTTCCTTTCCTTTCCCTCAACTCTCCTACATGTTTCAACCCCTCGAGCGTCCACCTCGCTTTCACGGGATGACGACCCAGAACGCACGAGTATCTTCAGACCGTCGTCCAAAGGCTGCGACTAGTGCCTCCAATGAGCTTTCGACCTGTCTTTGGTTTTGGAATCTCTCACGCCGGTGCGTTGATCCTCTGGCGAGCTCTGACTCCCGCTTCACTCGAGGGGCAGGAGAGGACGACCTGCTGCTGGTTGCTTTCGCTCGCGGAGCCGGGGGACTGGAGGCCCTGCCCTGATCCTCGTCGGGCCATCTGAACAAAATCTTCGTGTCGTGATCCTGTTTGATTTCCGATTCCTCGAGATGAACTCTGTGCGACTTCCATCCTGACGTCGTGCGGGTCGTTACTGAGTCTTCCTTCGTTCGTGAAGTTGAGCCTGGCCATTTGTACTGCTTTAATAGATCGATTGGCGCTGTTGTTGCTATTCTTGTTAGCTTGCTAGCGACGAAAGGTTGGGTTTGGTGTTGCAGAGATACCTGTCTTGGAAAGTTGCGAGAGGCTTGCCCGAGTAGATCTTTCGGCGCCACGGACTGCTCGTGCCAACACTTTAAGTATCTCGTACGGAATTCCAGCTCCAGAGAACAAAGAAATCTCCGCTTCCTGTGGTTTCCTACCTGTTCTGCTCTCACCGCTACACCACCACGGGCACCTGCGATGACAGACCAGGCATTATGAGACACGGTGTCGCAGTCTTGCTGGACTGTTCGGTTCCCTTCTTCGGGTGACTGCGTCGTCATCCCAGCGCCGAACATGGATCATGACGAATTGAGACAATTTTTGTTATGAAGTCATGCCACGGGAGGTCATGGAAAAGCTTGGAATCATTGGTGGCCTGGTGAGGTGGGTTTTATCCAACATACGACAAGATTCCTGTCGACGAACGGCAGTTTAACTTTGAATTGGGCTATTTTTACGATCTTAAAAAAGTTCAGAGAAGACCCAAACATTTTCATGGACAAGAATGGGCTGCATTTCAGTCTGGGCAGGCGAGGGTGTCAGACATCTACGGGGGAAAAGATGAGAAAACTGGCGACGCTCTGCAGAAAGCAGCATGTACATGTAACATTCCTCATGTTCAACTCCTGTGTTTCGATTGTGGCAGAACCTGGATTTCCTGATCGCGATGCCCCTGACAACATTCATGTTCTTGAACCCTCCATCCCCGTCTATCCCGCCCGAGTCCATGCTAGTGCAGTCAAGTTCGAATATCCGTAGACGATGCCGAATGCGAAGACGAAATCATAATCTCGAATATCCCGCATCATCCCAGCAACATACGCATACACCTCCCTCCCCCCCTTCACTCTCCGCCATGTCCTGGAATACATCCGATCCCAACTCGGTCATGAACAGTGCAGTCTGGTAGGCCACGACGACGACCATAAATTTATGGAACAGGGTCCACACTCGCGTCGTGATTGACGACGAGCGACTACCGGTGATCTCCTGCCGGCGGGCGGGCGTCTCGGTCAAGACTTCCTCGGATGGACGACGGCCTGCGGCGGGGGCGGTATCATTGGGCGTCGATGCGAACGTGATGGGCCCGTCTTGGAATGCAGTTGACTGCAGTTCGCGGTCGCGGCGTCGGTAGGCGCGACGTAAGAGAGTCTCGAGGTCCTCGCTTTGCGTTACTGGAGGGAGGGGGGATGTCATCATGGTGCCACCGTCGTCGTTGTCGCCGTCGTCCTTTTCGCCTGTGAGGTCAACGATCTCGGTGTTGCGTGCTCGTAAACTGGCGCGGGAGTTTGCTGCTGAACGTACGAGGCGGTCCAGACGTCGGTCGGTGTTATTGGTGTCGGTTCCTGGACGTTGAGGTCCTCTTGGTGAATGCTGGCTCATGACGTTCCTGACCTCCGTGTTTGGGATATTGATGTTGGCGTGCTCGCGAGCTGGGAGTCTCTCTTCTATGGGGGTACGCGCATCTGTAGACTTGTATTTGAGCAGATGATCGACCTTTAGACCGCTTCTTGTCTTGGAGGACGTTGGGCCAGACGTCTTCCGCGGCGACGCGCATCAAAAAGCGTGGAGTTGTCAGGTTGTTTTGGGTGGTCAAACAGAGTGAGACACCAGTCTCCATCCAACACGTCCTTCAAATGTCGGTCACTTCACCAGGTTAAAATAACGTCATATGACAGGGAACGTAGTCTTTTTTGGAGAGCAGCTACAAAGGTCGCTGATGTTGATGGAGAAGTCCCCCATTCATTCTCTCTGATTCTGCAAACACCTCATCGACCCCTCCGGAACCAGCCAGACTAACGACCGTTGAGGGGTTCGGTAAAGGCCACAGTTTTGATGCATCAGATAAGTCACACATGAAATCTTACAAATACCACGTTCCGGACTTGCCTTGTGCTACTAGAGATAAAGTACTGGGAAGTCGTACAAGGTGCAATGGGCGGATGTCAACTGGCGGGCAGTGGCTGGTGTCCGTATGAAACAGCCTCAATTTCACACCAGCCACAGACAAGTTTGACGGAATACGAGCAAGCCCGGGCCATACGATCACTAGGTACGGTTGGGAAATACGAAAAAGCTGAGTACGGGTTAAAACGACGACGGCTTAGCCCTTACACTTATTCCCATGACGTAGCGGCGCCAGTTATGGGTGCTCGGGAAGCATCCGCTGACCAACGCGATGCATAGGTGTGGGCGATGTTTGGAACGACTGAATTAATCATCAATTTCCTTCGGAAGATACATGCGGCCCCTCGTTTTAGAAACCGCCAATGCGAATGACTCTACGTCTGAGGCATATGGTCGGGGTAAAGCCCGGTGGCGTTGGACCGGGAACATGCCCGACGGTACTCCGTACGACCCCACCCCCGCGGATCTCTCGTGGTCCGACGTGTTCTCTCCTATCCGACTCTCATCGTCGCGCAAGAAAAAAGGAGATCAAATCCGCGAGCTGCTCTAGCGCCCTTGCTTCCCGAGCGAAACCGCGCAACAGACCGGCAGTTCGTCCAGGGACATACTTTTTCACGAACACGTGCGAGACGTGGCCCCGGTTGACGCCCACCGTGTCCCTCGCCGCAGCATGATGAGAGTGGCTTGAGGACCGGCGGCTTCTCCCACTCTGACTCGACATCCTCCGCCGACCTAACCCAGGAGCGAAGAAAAAAGGCCTTGTTGGTTATCTCACACGCTCCCCTTTCGCCGAGAAAGCTAAAGCCCGAAGGCTGATCCGAATCTATCGAAGCGAACTACCGCTCACATCAGCTTACACTAGCGAAAAGCCCTTACCTAGGTAGGCTCAAGGAGCGGTGCGCTACAGGCGCCTCCGGACGCCCGGTCCGCCGCCGTTGCCAACGGTGCGCATCATCGTCATTGAGAGCCCTTCTAGCGCTCTGGTTTGCGAAATTGTGGTCTCGTCAAAGCTCCGCCAAGAGCTCCGAAATTTGGAAAATTGTATTTAAGATCCTTGGCTTTGGTATATATTGCGCATGCTCCATCCCGCGTCGCCCGCGGCGGTCCTGCGCTGCCTGGAATCTCGCGCCGCAAGTGAGCATCCAGAGCAGTCGCGCGGGCACCAATCGTCATGGGCCAGTCTCCATCGATACGGTGAAGAAAAATTACGATCACGACCAGCTCCCGTCCAGTCCGGAGAACGAGCCGGGCCACCCCCGATGACCATGACGAGCTCTTCCCCCGTCCCCGGGCTTCCGTTCGAACTCGTCCTTGCCATTATCGACGCCATCACCGACGTCCCGACCCTCAGCGCGATCTCGCAGACTTGCCGCGACCTCCGAGATGCGGCGCTGACTCCCCTGTACCGTAAGGGGCTCGCGAGGGACGATACCGAGGTCCAGAGCAGCGCCAACATCTTCACCGACTTCGACGTCAACGAGCCGCCGCGCGACTACGTCCTCCGACCCTACGCCCGGCCAATCGTTCTCTGGGCCGCCGCCGCCGACCCCGTCTACGGCCTCCCCGTTCTCGAGAGGGTCCTCGCCCTGCGGCCGCTGCACCTGTGGGCCACGTTCCACCTCCCGGCCGACACCTGCGGCTCCCACTGGCCCTGGGCGACGGGCAGCGTGAGGCCGCTGACCCCGGGCCGCACCACCGCGCTCCACGCTGCCGCCGCAGCCGGCAGCTTCCTCGCCGTGTACTGGCTCCTCGAGGACCACCGCGCGCGGAGCACCCTCGGCCTCGAGGTGACGGCGACGTACGCTTGCGTCTGCCCGTCTCGGCACCTGCGCGTCGTCCGGCAGCGGCACGGCGTCGTGGACGCAGAGGACTCGCCCGACGCGACGCCGCTGCACCTGGCGCTCGCCCACGGGCACCTCGAGGTCGCGAAGCTGCTGATCCTCTGCGGCGCCAACTGGGCAGAGTTCACCGAGGGGTGCCACGGGGTCACGGGCCTGATGATGATCGTCGCGAACGGGCACCTGGCGCTGCTCGAGTGGCTCGTCGGGAACGGCATGCTCCGCCGGCGGCACGTCGAGCACGAGGACAACGCGGGGCTCACTGCCCGGGACTACCTCGCCGTCTGCGGCGACGAGGCGACGGCGGCGGTTATGGCGAAGAGACTGTCGGAGAGGAGGCTGGACGTCCCGTTCGAGCGGGATCCTTCGTGGGAGGGCATCTGCGGCGCGGAGGATGGGCAGTCGAGTGGAGGGTGCACGTCGACGACGGCTTACAGCACCGAGCTTTCCGGGAGTGTCGGTTGGTAAGGCTCGTTTGAGCGTTCTTCGGTTGGCGGGTTTGGGTGCATGTCGGAGGCAGGCGGGGCGTTGTTTCGGGATGGTTGATACGGCCTCTAATCCCGAGAGAGGTTAATATGGGCAAGGGCTTCGCATCTGGTTGGGTTGGGTTGGGGGAATGCATTTGGCAGGGAGTTGTCGGGCAGGGACGTCGGCATTGCTCTTGGTTATTTCAGTCGGTTTTCTTTTGTATGATGATGAATCCGTGGCAAGGAAAGCCATAGCATCCCCGGTTGTCCAGTTCTTGAATTTTTCAGCTTCTCTCAATACTTTCTCCAATTGCTCTTCTCTAGACCTATTTACAGATGCATTAGTAGACAAACTTGACTGGGGAAGTTCACGCTCCAAGCCACGGCCCGTCGCGCCGCTATGATCGGGCTTGAAGATCACTCAGGCTATTCAGTGCCGCTGTTTGGTCCATACCCGGGATCGTCCCGAAGCGGAGATCTTTGAGGCTGACGCTGGAACCACAATGTCAGGGAAGGCGGCAAGGTCATCCTTAGGTCCCAACTCCCGGGAAGGCGCCTGTTTGATCTCGTATTTCGTGCATTGCTATTCGGAGATAGGAAGGAGGCCGGTACAGAGCGAAGACGGGAGAAAGCCCATGTCGGAACGACGGCACACGTTCGCTGATTACCTATCCCGATACCGAACACAAACTTTTCGTCCCAATATCCGGACCCCGCGCGCCGACGGTTGTTGTCAGGATGGGCGCGAACCTTCTTGCCTTACGGGTTCCATGTTGAGATCGGCAGAAACCCTGCTCCTGCCTTGCTAGGCGGTACGATTATGTCAGCTCTCGGCCTTCATCTGCGGACGGAGAATAGAGGGATCCGCTCACGTGCTTGCCCCTGACGCTAGGCCTTATGCGGTGTTAGCGGATGATCCAGGCGCCCTTGAGTGCCCCGTGCGTCCCCGGCTGAAATGGGGACTCCGTTCCAGCGGTCTTGGGCGGCATAGGCGAGAGCGTTGAAACCTCCCGGCTTCATGGAACTCATCAATCTGAAGGTCGAAGTTGCGACACGAGGAGCGCGACTCGCGGGGAAGAAGCCCAAGATGCAAGAGACGACTGGTGGCGGAGCAGTTGCAGTTCTGATGCAGCGTGGCTGACGAAAATAGACCTGCACAGCGACAGCAGTTTTGGGGGCGACCACACACCCAACAGACTAGACTGCCTTGCACCGACAAACGCACGCAGTATTGCTGCATGATTGCGAGAGCCAACCATCTCCCCGCAGTGAAGACTTTCGTTGGCCCCCTACGAATACCAAATCGACCAACCAAAGGGAAAAAACCCTCCGACCGAACCGTCCGCCGACAGGGTTCCTCATGTCGGGGCGGCATGGCATGCCACGGCATCCCTGGGTCGAGCATGACCAACAGCCGGCGATGCCCTCGCAAGTTCTTCCTGCCGACTCGCCGAGTGCCTCGCGCTGCTGCCCCCATCTCGGTTGTGCCAGCCAGGCGGCCGAAAACGGTATGAGTCGCTGCCGAATCGAGGCACAGGCTCTTGCGAGCTCTGCGGGAGGGTGGCATCTAGCAGCTTCGCGGCGGCTAAAATGTCACGCCAGCGAGCCCCCTTTGTCCAATCGAACGAAGGTTCGTCTCATTTTTCCCACCGGGCTGCAATGATGAGAAAATAACGTTATGCATCTTTCAGGGATCATGCATGCCCTCCAGCCCATCCAGACTGACGCCGACTCACCCGGCCGGGTCTTATCTCGAGTCTTAACGCACACCGGAGAAGTTCGTCGTGTTGGAGCGGAACGAGATGGGGATTAAGGGGGAACTTTCGCCGCGCATACATTTACTCGGGCAGTTCTCTCTCTGTTTCTCCCTTGGCTGCTCTTCTAATTATCTTCCCCAGAATACCAACTCCGCCAACCACACTCGTTCGCCCCAAATGGCACCCCAAGCGGTAGAAGAGCATCGGAAAATGTCGCCCTCACTCAACCTCAACCCCACGGCCCCGGCTTTCAGCCTTCCGCCGTCGAGTCCCCTTCTTGCCTCCCCGTCCATATCCACCTCCAAGGCCGCTTCACGTGCGGCCGACCCCGTCTTCGACCTGGACTGCCCGGATTTTGACCTGGATCTGATCCTGGCCCTGGACGCCGATCTCAGCAGCCCAGCGTCGCAGGTTTCCGATGCCGGCAAGATCGCCTTCGCCCTGCTCGGCGAGTCTCTCGTCAGGGCCGTGTTCCAACCCACGAGCTCTTCGTCGGCCGACGGGCCGGAGGACGACGAGTTCGACGTCGAATTCCCATCGTCCCCGCCCGTGGCGACCGTGAGCCTGGCTTCAACCAGCGCCATTTGGGACTCCGTCGAGGAGCCCGTCAGCCTACCTTGCAGTCCGTCTGAGATGGCCTACTCGGTCACCTCGTATGACGACGAGGGGATCGAGTACGAGCCCGTAACCCCGCCACATCGGGCATCCGAACCATGGGCCTGGGAGGACGACTGGGAGCATGACGAAGCCGTCCTCGTCAACCAAGAGCGGTATTCAGAGCCGTGCACCACTGCGCTCCCGTCGTGTGCGCCCGTTTTATCTCCCACCTTCGGCGGCCTGCACCTAGCTACCGTCCATGCCTTGCAGCAGCAACTTGCCGCATCCCAGTATTATGCGAGCATGCTCGGCATCTCGACAGGCGCTGTGCACCTCCAGCCGCAGTTCGTCGTGTCTCCGCCTTTTCATTCGCCAGTCAACATCGCTGTCCAGCCTGCCCCGGCGCAACCGAGAATGGCGCCCCTCTGGCCTCTGCTCTCCGCCCTCCATCGCAACCTCGCGCGGAGTCGGCCGGACCTCTACGGCCCCTCACCTCCGTTAGCCTACCTCCAGGCGGGGTCGTCAGGCCCTGTGAATGCCGTGTATGGATGAAACAGGCGCGATTTGCTCCTGTATTTGAGAGACCAGCACCTACGAGCTTCATCTCGGCAGTGAGTTTGCGGCTCTCGACTCTGTCACCGAATGCAGAGTAACGACACGATGTCAAGAGCGGACGCGTTCCATAGCGTCGTTACATCGCTCTTAACGCCGAGAAGGGAGGCTATGCCGTGCGTTGCCCGCGGACCGTCCAGGCACGCCATCTGGTCGGGGCTACGGCAGCTCTGGTAAGGGCTGCCGAAAAATGCCTCGATCCATGGCCTCGGAGACGAGAGTGGGAGTGAGACAGCGAAAGTAGGACGCCGTCAGTGACCACTCACGTCGAGCACGGGGACGATCACATACGAAAAGAACCAGCAACCACCGCCTGAGAAGCCCAGAGGGCTAGGAAGTTGTGACGCGTATATAGCATCAGGTGCATCATTTTTATTAGGGAACTTTAATGACATACCCTTCGTTTCACAAGACAGCTATGATGGCCCCGCGTATTCCACTCATCAGGCCCACTTCGTTGAAGAGGTCCGAGGCTTCACATCTCGATGACCGGCTCCCACGTCGAACGCACCTCATTGCACTGGCGATCAATCTCACTCCATCCAAGCGAGGACCACTTCTCGGGGTTCTCCGAGGCCTCGACGAAGTGCCTGATGGCCATGACGGCCTGCGAAGCCCACCTCTCGGGGCTCACACGCCCGACGCCGGTCGCCAGCGGCGTCATCAGCACGCTGCAAATCAAGTCCTCCTCCTTCCCACCCTCTGCCCTCACGGCCCGGTTGTGGTTATCCACGGCGCAGAGCAGGCTCCACACGCACTCGTACACCACCTCGCGGTTCCACTCCGTGTCGGCGGGCATCCTCATCGTCGGGCACAGCGCGACGCGGCGCGCGCCCCACACGTTCCGGGACCGGGCGTTGAAGTCTCCCGGGATCTCGAGGAGGGTGCACGTGCCCGGGGGAGCGAAGCCGCGCCAGCGCCGGTAGAGTTCTGTTTGTGCGGCGCGGGTGAGGGCGAGGTAGTCGTCGCGCGGGGAGAGGGCGCGGGAGATGGCGTCGTCGAAGGCGCCGTCTAGACGGCCGTAGGAGTTGGCCGGGGAGACGATCGTGTCGAACTGGACGGTGGCTGGGAGGGCGGAGAGTGAGCACTCGTGAAGTTGGATATCGATCGATGACGGGAGACGCCAGGAGCGCCGGGCTATGTGGAAGGCTTCGGCGCAGGACTTTTGCATGCAGAGGAGGTGGATTTTGAGGACTGGGGAGGGGGGTTCGGAGGCCATGGTGTCAGTCGATTTGGGTTTTGTTTCCGTGAATTGTTGTAGATGCGGTGCGGACGATGAGAATGTCTTCGCGGGTGACGATGGGCTCTTGTAAACACGGCCGCGAGAGCGCTGACGTCTGCCTGCTTAGCAGCAAACCAACACTGCCACAGTGGCCTCTGATCCTGAAGTGGGTGGACAACTAGCGGTGACTAACAGCCTAGAATAGCATGAACGTTGGGATGACGGAAGGCTATTGCCGGTTGAAGCGAATCCAAAGTACCAAGCAGCGAACCCAAAAGCCTGCCCCCAAAATAGAATGCATGCACCCTAGGATGCCAATCGCCATCAGGATTGACGAACACCTGCAGATGGACAAAAAGAAAGTGACGGACAGGCAAAAACGTTCCGAAACCGAGAATCGAACTCGGGGCTATGCCTGACCTCTCAAGGTCATGAGAGGGCATCATGTTGGCCACTACACCATATCGGATGTTGATGTCAGTAGGCCTTTTTAACGACTAAAAGACCCGCAGCGCAGGGGCCCGCCAATTCGCGTCCAATCGCGTCACCACTCACCGCCCCCGCGATTTGACCCGGGGATTCCCCGGCGGTCTGCTTTGCGCAATCGCCTCCGGGATATTCGGCGTGCGAGATAGCTAGCTTCTGGAAGCTCGGCTCTTTTTCACTCACAGCCCACCAGCAAATCCGACGATCAACCATGGCGCATCATCCCTCCTTCACCCTCGCCGGACTTCGTAAGTGACGAAAACCCCCAGCCCTTGCGCACGGAACTCTGTTCACCTCGGCTTTTTTACTGACTGTTTTCGCAGTGGCCGTCGGCGGCACCGCCGGGTTCCTGAAGACCCAGTCCAAGCCCTCGCTCATCGCTGGCCTCGGTCTCGGAGCCGCGTACGCGTACTCTGGTAAGTTTAGATCATAAAACTGACGTGCACGTATTCCCCCGCAATGTGAACGCTGGCTGAACCCCATGTCTAGGGTACCTGCTCAAGGAGAACAAGGACTACGGCGCGGAGCTGGCGCTGGGCAACAGCATCGTCCTGCTCGGCGCCGGCGCGTCGAGGGCCATCAAGACGGGAGGGAAGGCGCCCGTGCCGCTGGCGCTGACGACCGTGGGCCTGCTGGCCACGTTTTACTACCAGAAGAAGTACCGGGAGTTTACGTATGGGGTTTAAAGACGCGTGGGGAGGGGTCTGCTGTGTACGATAGGGCCGCGACGAATGTGATCGCGAATGTCCACTAGATGAAGGCATTTTTTCCACTATGTTTGGCGAAGTGCTTGGAGAGCTTGACCATGCCATATTTCCGGGTCTTGCCCTTCTGCAACACCGGGGATTCGCTTTCTGGACGCAAGATCCAAGCCTGGCCGGTAGCTACACCTCGGGGAGCAGGCGACCTGCCCGGCCGCTGTGAACCAACAGTCTCTAGCGAAAGCCATCCTCCGCCATTTTTCCATCTCACCTCGTCTTCCTCGATATAGGGTCGCAAGGCCGTTCGAGCCGTCGGGCATCGGGTGCTGGGTTGCCAGTAGTGGCACGGTCGTCCGATCGGGGTGATCTCGGGAGTTGCTGCGCTTCTGCTTCGGTGGATTCGAGCTGCCCTTCGAACGACATAGTCAGGCTTTTGCCTGCATACAGAAGTCATAGATCGGCCACGCTGGGCGCGTCGTGGGTGGGAGACCTCGTGTCCAACAATCGCAGCCGATTCTGGGGATGGGGGAGGCCGGTGGGATGAAACCGCTAGGGCCACAGCGACAGCGGCTCTCAGCAAGTGTTTTGCCCGGCGGTTAAACCTCGGGTTCACTGGACCCCCTCGGTTGCTCGCGGTTCACGGTCGGATGCACGGCTTCTGGATGTCATAGGTTCAATTGCAGTACAAGCCTCCAGCCGAGTAACCACAGAATTGGTCGTGGTACGAAGCCATTCAAAAGTCTATGTGTTGAACAAGGGTCATATCGACAAGACATGACCCCAACTTATATCGCAGAATTAAGTGGTCCCAAGTCCGTTTTTTTCTCACATCGTCGTCACCTCACCCCTGAACTCCCGCAGCAAGAGCTTACTTAGTACGGGGTTTGGCCATAACTAGCGCAGTGTTAGTATTGTAGCCCGTAGAGCTCTGAGGAGGAAATACTCACACGTTGCCTGCTGGCGAGTAGCGGGCCACGACATACGTCCTCCCGTCTGCAGAGTTTGCAATAGCCATGCCCACCTCCTCGGTTTCGCGCCAGACCGCTTGGGCTGCGTAGCAGTTAGCTTCACGACCTCTTCCAAAAAGCAACCGCATCTGTGCTTGCTGAATGACTCACTGTAGTGTCCGTAGTCTTCGAAGGTGCCCTTGGGGCTGGACTCCGGAATCGGCTGCCCGTCGTAGAGGGTGATCTCGTTGAGCCACCAGGTCGTCGCGGAGGTGTACGGCGGGTCGGAGCTACCGAAGTGGTAGTACAGGTTCTCGCCCTGCGAATCGTTCTCCTGGTCGTGCTCGAGGCCGCCGATGGCCGTCAGCTTCTGAGCGTACACCTGCGCGTCAGCCGCGAGCTGGGCGCTCCATGCAAGCGGGGCGTTGCCGACCGCGCGGCGGGCAGCGTTGTGCATGTCCAGGGCCTTCTGCTGGTCCGCGTTGAGGCCCGGCACGGGGGCGGTCGAGGATGACTCGGCGGGCGCGGCGACCGTGGACGAGGGCGTTATCGAGACCGGCAGCGACGAGGACGACGACGACGACAGCGTGGACGTCGTCCAGGTCCTGGACAATGAGATGTTGAGGGACGACGAGACGTTGGCTATGCTGACGGTGGTCGTGACCGTGGCCGTTGATGTGAGGAACGACGTCGTGATCAGTGCCGGGCTGCCGACCGCCGTCGTGGGCAATGCAGTAGACAGTTTCGTGGGCAGGGTCGTGGGCAATACCGCGACGTCGCCGGCGACTCGGCTCGCCAGGAGGGCCACCAAACCCGTCGGAGCCAGAGGGAAAATCATTTTAGGAGGTCGTTGAACGTGATCACCGGGATGCTTGAGATTTCTTTCTTTTTGCTTTCTTTTTTTGTGGACGGACCGCGCGAACGAGAGGAAGAATCGAATGATATGGTCCCTGCCAGAAAAAAAAATCCAAGAATCACGCGCTCAAGATGTCAAGCGGGGAGGCGGACACTTTGTGTCAAGGGAGAGTGAGCCACAGACGAGATGAGGAAGACAGAGGGAAATTCCCGCAACTGCCAGAGATGCCACCTCATCTTTCATATATACCAAAGTGCTCGACTCTGGCGTTCCTCTGGTCGAGTCTGAGTTTCTTGCATTTCTTTCCCATCTCCCCCACTCCCGTCCCGAAGGAGTGAGCGCGGGAGACTTGGCCGTTTTCATCTGTGGGACTGGACCTGAGAACATTGGCCATTCTTTGATGCGCAAGCCACGACATCAGCTAATTAAACAATAAGATACGAATGTCTCGCCGGGCGGCATTCGACGTACCTCAGCCTCGACCGATCTAGCCTCTTGAGTTTTACCTTTTTCTTTGTCGGCCCTCCGAAACAATAACCGGGTTGCTTTGGGACGATCTGACGGGATCTGCGAGCGGACGGCCGCTGGGATCGAAAAGGAACTGCCGCACGCCGTCTGGCGGGTTCTTCCTAGCTGGCGTTTTTTGACGTGCCCTTGAAGCGGGGACGCATCGTCGGATTCCGGCGATGAGCCTCAAGCCATCTACCGCCCTCGATGAAAGATGCGTCCCTTGGCGAGATGCGGCTGCCCCTGAGTGCCAAGCTGTCTGGCATTCCGCATTCCCTTATCTCCCCGTCAGTGGCTTAAAAGGGCGGCCTTTCATGTGCTCTGCGGCACCAGCGAGGGAAATTGGAAGGAGCTCTTGTCTCTGGTTTCACTGGTATGTAAGGGGCGCAGGTATGCAACCTTGTTTCCTGGCCATTTCTTCTCCACCTTGGCGTGTTGAAGATGTTTTTGCTTCTTCTTGCGCATATAACCTCATGGATAAAGCCAAGGATCGTCTCTCTCCCAGACAGCTTGGCCGCGTTTTCTGTTGATCGACGCTCAAAACCGGCCTCGTCGGTGAGAAGAGGCATCTCTCAATGACACTCGCCAAGCATCACTCATGACGACTGTTGGACGGAATGGTCATTGCGGTTTTCTTCGACTTGCTGACCAGTCTCTGACGGTGCATAGGGCTAGGAATGTGAGCCTCGGATGACCAGATCACCGCATGCCGTGTTCGTTACCCGGGGATCGGTCCGGGGAAACTGATCCGTCTTGGGACATGCCATGGGAGCTTGGTTACCACACTCCACGATATTGATCTCGACGTGGTTGCAGGTCAGGCTACATGAGCCAAGTGCCACATTGCTTCGGAAACCGTTGGGCAGGACAACAGAAAGACCTCAATTGATGCATGACTTGAAGCTTTTCCTATCCTACCACGATTCAGTCCTCCCGTGTCACACATGCGTGGGGGCCTCAGCAAAAGAATGCGTTATGCAAAAAGGCCCTGGCGTCAAGGAATCTGCACAACTCGACATGATAACCACACCGGCGAACCAGCTGCATTCAGAGCCTTGAGGCGTTTACAAGGCGTCACTTCACGCTGGCATCGGATCGTAAGCTGGCTGAACTGTCTCAGCCAGGTTACACAGACTCATACATCTCGCCCAAATTCGTCAATGAGGTTTAGTTTTTCATATGCAATGCTCATCTTATCAAACACGTGCGATGAGGGAAGCTTCCGTCTGGGCTACAGAAATCAGCGGGTATAGGCGCGCCTTTTTGCGGCTGAGATGGAGTGAGGTTCGCAGTTCATAAACTTTCCCAGAGTTGGTACAGGGCGTCAGCCAAGGTGGATTTTAACCTTTTTGCTGTCTTTGCCTTTTACGGTTGAGCTAATTGTATGGCAGTCCACGGGTCTGCAACCAGGCGGTTAGTCTTTTGAGTCCCGCAACTTAATGTTTACAGACCCGAACCCTTGGGACGAGTTTCAAAGAGCAGTGTATCTTGTGTTTTGTCTTCAAACTCGAGATCAAGAGGCTACTAAACCGTCCGAGAAGTGAGCCTTCGGGGTATCCAGGTGCTCCCTCGTTGGGGGGAGACGCGCGCGAGAGACTCTTGCCACCCCTACGCTCCACTGGTGGTTGCTGGTTCCTCTATGAAATCGGCGTGGTGAATGCGAAGCCTTGGAACTCCGCGTTCTAACAGTGTAAATAGGCAGTCTTGATACTTTTTCCCTTACTGGCGGCCGAAAGTATTGGGAAGAAACTCTGCCACGTTTTTCTGTTTGTACACTTGGACAAAGAAGTGCAACATGTACTCAACTGATGGAACCGTCAGAAGCGGATGAACCAGGCCCGCCCCGTGGCACTTTTTCGGCGTAGAGGAACTTTCCGGTTGTGAGGTACTAGATGAGCAGCCAGGTGGACCGAGCGTCTGTTTGACTTTTCTCTCATATTCCAACTAACTCCAAGCTCTCAAGCAACCACCGATCGGGTGCAGAGACAGAGGAAACTACAAAAAATGGAAACGACACATTTCAATGTCGCCAAAAACAAAAGAATGATCAGTGGGAGGCTTGAACTCCCGGCCTTGGCATTACTCAACATGTGAGGTCACATATTAGTACCACGCTCTAACCAACTGAGCTAACCGACCAGTAATTATTGGATCCCAGTGGATCTGATGCTGCAGGAAGCCGACCGAGGCCCTCATGATGCGTGGTTTCTGCCTGCTGGAGCCTCTGTTGCCTAGCGCTTTTCTCTTTCCAGAGTCCTCGCGACTCCAAGCCAGTCGGGCACATTCGGTCGAGAAGACGAAACCAATTGCAATTTCCGAGTTTCCATCTGGCCTCACCAACCTGTACCTAGCAAGCCCAGTGGCGGCGGAGCAATTGCACAACCGGAGTCGTTCTACGGAAGCTTCAGGCCCGATTAGGCAACTGCAGGCGACATATGCCGGGTACCAGAGGCCTGTCTCCCTCTAAACTCTGCAACTCTTCCCTAGCACGCACGCGAAGTCACGTTGGATGCAAGTGCAACTCTAACGTTTCTCTGCACGTCTAGGCGATGAGACTCTGCGCAATCAGAAGCCAAGACTTGGTTGGCTCGTTCGGAAAGACCGCTCTGTCCCCGCAGGCTTTTCATTTAGTTTCGGGCAATGAGACTCTCACCCGGGCCGATCATAGGCTCGTTGCTCAACGGGGATGGGCAATGTTTCAAGCACGCCCAGAATTTGAGCTGCCTGCTGTAGTGTACTCTCCAAGATGAGCTTGGCACGCGTTGAGACGATTTGGACCGAAAAAAGTAGTAACACGGCAGATCGCTTGCTACCTTGCTTGGCCATTAAGATGCATTACCACCATCCAGCTCGGGATGGTTGCTGGACCGTCACTACCTACCTGCCTAGATAGGTACTTCATGCTCTGTAGTACATCTCGCTGCTGATTGGGTCTCTCACTGGTACCTTCTCTTTTCTGCCCGTACCTTCTCTGCCATACTTGTACCCTCACCTGCACCTTCTCTTTTTCACTCGCATCTTCTCTCTCTTGATCGTTTCTTCTATCTCTCAATTCCATCTTCTTCTTTCTTTTTTCTCGCACCTACCTTGTGGTTCAACGATGGAGTCAAGCATCAACAAACAAGCCCAGACGAAGGCGAAAATGGAAAGCGCTAGTGCTCCCCAGATATCGGACACGTGGGCAAAGGACCAGAACCCAAACTCCGAGGAAGCAAGCGACCGGCTTCAAGTCACCGGCCTCGAGGTTTGCTTGCCCTTCCTCGCAACCGAGATGGTTCCTTCTTGATTCCGTCGCTGACGATCGTCAAAGCGCTACATTAGCCACTCCGCCGTTGCCAACTTTGGTGTCATCGTACTGGCCTCTTGGGAGTCGTTCGCCGTCACTTTCCAGTTCGCGCTGGCGAACGGCGGCCCGGCCTCCATGTTCTACGGCTCCATCCTCACCGGTCTCGGAGCGTGTGCCGTCGGTCTCTCGTTGGCAGAGCTCGCCTCGATGTGAAGCCTTCCTAGCCGTGTTCTGGAAGTAGTCATGGGGGCTGGCTAACCCAGGGCTCAGAGATCCAACGGTCGGGGCGCAGTATCGCTGGTCGGCCAATCTCGCGCCCGCCGGGAACAGGTTTTGGGGTTTGATGCAGGGTACGTCTGCAACTCTTGCCTCCGTTTCCGTATGCTGATTCTGTCCAGGCTGGATCACAACCGCGGCGTGGTGCTTCGCTTGCGGGGGGCCCCCTTCCATCCTGGCGAACATGACCATCTCGCTCGCTGTTTTCAACAACCCGACGTACGAACCCGCGAGGTGGCACACGAGCCTGGTCATGATCGGGACCATGATACTGCCCTTTCTATGTAACCTGTGGTTCCGCAGGTTCCTCGATGTGTTCGAAGTCGTCGGCGGTATTCTGCACTTCGTCCTGTTCGTGGTGTTCGTTGCCGTCCTCGCCGCTCTGGGCCAACGAAGCAGCCCTGACTACGTCTTCCGAACGCTAACTTGGGATGTATCGGGATGGAACAACCCCGGAGTCTCTTGGGGACTGGGACTGCTGACTGTGACATTTTCCGTGACGGGTTTTGACAGTGTCATACACATGAGTAAGTTTCCAAGAAGGACATCCAAAGACAGCAAGGTAAGGTCGTTGACATTTTTGACAACTGACCATCCGTGCTCAGGCGACGAGGTAAAGAAGGCCCAAACTCGTGTCCCCCGAAGCGTCCTCCTTGCGTGCACCATCAACTCGGCGATGCTGTTCGTATTTGTAACAGTCCTACTATTCTACATCGGTCCCCTCGAGACGACATCTGCCGCACCGCTCCCCCTCATCTACGTTGTATACCACGCGACCGGCTCTAAACCGCCGCGAACACACTCGTCTCGCTCGTTGCTTTCGTCATATTCCTCGCGCTGTTCAACATGCTGGCGTCCGTCTCTAGGCTCGTCTGGGCGTTCGCAAAGGACAACGGTCTGCCCTTCTCCAGCTTCTTTTCACGGGTAAGGCGCGCTCATTCCCCCAAACCCGGTGAGCCTTCGAGCGTCCCTGGGCTAAATATTGCTCATCGCAGGTACAACCGCACTTCAAACTCCCGATGAACGTCCTGATGCTCCTCGTTGCCATTGTGGTCTGCCTGTCTCTTGTGTACATCGCCTCAGCCACGGCGTTCAACGCTCTCATCTCCCCGCAAGCCCTCGCTCTGCACGTCTCGTACTTCCTGCCGATACTATTCCTTCTACTGCGGAAGCTGAGGGGCCCGTCGATATCCCCCGGGCCATTCAGACTGGGAGCCCCGGGTATTCCGATCAACCTCTTTGCCCTGGCGTACCTGGTCTACGTCGTTGTCTGGATGCCATTTCCGCAGATCTTGCCTGTCACTGGGGACAATATGAACTATGCAGGGCCCATTTTCGGCGCCGTCTTGGTGGGAGCCCTGATTCACTACCTCGCCGGGGGGCGCGAGAAGTTCCGCGTGCCGGTGACAGGATACGAGTAGCTTGGCCTTGGAATCTACGAGGCTGTTCGCGGAGCATTTACGGATATGATGGTTGAGGACATTCTCAGCGATATGGGACAACGAATCTTTCAAGTGTCTTTGGTCTATTTACATCTTTTGACCTGCAACTTCCTATCACGGTATGTCCTCTCTTTCGGCGACTCGTTTCCTAACCTTTATCGGCACGGGGCTGGCAAAGGCGTGCGTTCCAAATGGCAACGTTCTATGTCTATGTGTCGACGAAACCTTCCTGGCGCCTTCTAGATCAATGACATCCACCTCGAAGTCCTGTAGGAGCACCTGAACCGAAGTCAAGATCGTGGCCCTGGCGAGCGTCTCACCAGGACACCTCCACGCGCCACCGCCAAAGGGAAACCAGTGCCCCCGAAGCCCGGTATTCACGATCCTGGCCCTTGAGTCGTCTTCAGAAGTCTTTGGGGTAGATCCCCTCGCTGAGATGTTTGCGCGAGCGTAAGCCGCTTTGGCACTCCGGACCGGTCCGCTGGCTGGATCGTCTGGGTACTCGAGGAACCGCTCCGCCCAAAAGGAGTCGACAGGGTGTTCGGGGCCACCGCCCGCGGCGACGACTCCTTCGTTCCAGAAAGAAGCGTCCAGAGCGCCGAGCCAGCTCGCCGTCATGGCGAAGCTGCCCGACTGGTGCGAGGCCAGCCCGGGCATCGCTTTCGCACGGCCGGTAGCGCCGGCGACGTGCAGCCGGAGCGTCTCCCGGTATACCGAGTTGAGAAGCGGGGCAACTGAGAGCTGCAAAATGTCGGGCGCTGAGGAAGTACGCTGGAGGCCGTGGAGAGAGAGCTCCTGTCTCATCCGGCGACTAAGGGACTCGTCCAGGAGCGCATGAAGGACCATCCACGCCGTCGCCGGGATGGTGTTGGCGGTGGTGCTGTCAGAACATCATGTTAGCCAAGTCAGTAACGGATGGGCGGGACTCTTACACAAACAAATAACCTAGCATGACGGATGCGATGCCGTCGTCTGAGAACCCCATCTTCTCGTGGCGCTGGACCATTCGCCGGACGTACCGCGTGCCCCACACCGATTCATACTCGCAGTCGACGAGGTCGTCATCGGTCAAGTCGAGTCGAGAGGTACAGAAAGACCGCCAGGCGCGGAAGTTGTCCAACATCCTGTCTCGCGCCCGGTATTGTGAGGGGAACAGCCATCGGGGCAAGCCGCGCGCGACAACGGGGAACGCGTCATAAAACGCCCAGAAGTCCTCGCAAAACGACGGACGGACGGCGAAGACGGCCTCGCCGTAGATGGCCTCAACCTCGGCCCTGAAGACGGCGTTCCTAACGAGGGTGTACAAATCCGGCAGCTGTTCTTGGGTTGTGGGGCTCTTGAGGGACCGCGCGAGCTCGCTTCGTAGATTGCCGTGGAATCTGCCCATAATGTCCGCGAGGCCGTCGCCGGTGAGAAACCGCGCGAAGTCCCGCCGCTGGTGCTCAATGATACGCCTCGACGGGTCCGGGTGACTTGTTCTGTAGCCCTCGCCGTGGCGGTCTTCGAAGTTCGAGATGTGGGCGTGGTCGAAGACGGCAGATTCCCGCGGTGTTAGACCGAAGAAGACGGTGAGCGCGTCGAAGAGACCCGGGACTGGGACGGAGTCCCGAGAGTTTCGGAACATTTCCCGGACCCCGTCTCCGGGGAGCGCGATGCTGAGGTTCCGTCCCGGCAAGGAGAGCGGCACCGTACGGCCTCGGAAGCCATCTCTGAGATGGGAGGTTAGTCGTGCTTCTGCAGGATGAGTGAATAGAGTACCGGGTTGCTTACTGCAGGCAGCGGAGGAACCGCTCAGCGTCAAACAGAATCGAAACAGTTTCACCTATGACTGGCACTCTGGATAGAGATATGCCGCCGAGCGGCAGCCTCCAGGTCTTGGACCGACTGACCTCCGGACTGCGGCGGACGAGGGCAAGGCAGCAGGCCGTGGCGAGGGTGAGAAACAGAATGACTGCTTGCACAAGAAGCTGCTGGAAGAACTGGAGCGGCTCATGGCTGGCAAGAGCACGCTGGTGAAGGAGTTGGGCAAGCATTGGCGACTAACACGGTGTTGCAGACATAAACATCGGGGGCAAAGAACAGGACAGCGGCGGATACCTGCATCGATCGATGGGCGTAACACAACGTCGGGCCGCGGGCCTTTTAAATGTGCAGATACCTTGGGAGAGACAAACAAAACTCGATTCAAGATACACGATTCTCTCCTTCCCCAAAGGCTGGCTCGGCGCCTGCGCGTTTGTTGCCAATTTCGTCGACACGAGCCGGGGAGTCGGGCTCGGACTGTGATGATTCGTCAAGTCTGTACTCAGTTCCATGGTTGGTGTCCACGGTTGGTGCAGCCTCACGCAGTTGGTGCTGGAATGTTTGGGCCCTGGCATCATTTTGCCGAGACAGAACCTGGGATGTGCGCACCACTTTCCACCTTTTCCGGTGCCCAGCCGCAAGTTTGGGGGTCATCACGTCCCTCGGACTGGGGCGCCGGTGGACGGTTGGAAGGCCATGAGACCGAGAAGCATGTGAAGACGACCTTGTAAGCGCCAGCATCACAACCAACAGGAAGGGGACACGAAAGGGAAAGCACACACATACACACCGCCCCCATCTCCGTTGTCTCCAGCGATCCCGCCAAGTCAGGCGTCATCTCTCTCCTAACAAATCGGGCCGTTGGATTTACCCTGGCGGCCGCTCAGAGCAATATCGAAACCGAGTCGCGATGCTGTGAGCCTCGTAAAGTCGTCAGGTGATTGGAACGCATTCCCCCGTCAGCCCGCTTGCGTATTTTTATCGCTGGTCATTTTCGTCTCTTGTCTCTCGGGCGCCGGCAAATTGTCGAGTAATAAAGCGACAATCCTTCGTCACCGCCACACTCGGTATGTCGTATCCTGCCTATCAGCCTCGCCCGGTTCTAGACGTGATGAGCGCAGCAAACAACATGCACGTTTGCCCGAGGAGCCCGCATGGATCTGCAATGCAGAAAATATCTCTGCCCACGTAGGTAGGTGGATAAATCGTCATATCCGATCGCGACCTTGGACGAATGTAGCTAGTTTCCGCCCCCGCCAGGGCTCATGCTTAGGATTCGCATCCATCTGCGGGAATGGCGTCGGGACAGCCTTGTGGGTCCTTCCTGGGTAAGAAAGAGAGAAGAGAGACAGTAGACAGGCACAGAAAGTGAGATGGACAGAGGGAGGAGAGCATAGATAGAGAAAGAGGAAAAGAGAAAGTGAGGGAGAAAAATGACAGAGAGAGATAGCGGAGGAGTGACGGTCCGGCTTACACGTTGGGGCTGTTGACTGGATCGTCGTGTCGATTCCACATGCCTTGGTTGCGTGATACAATGTTTGCCTACTTTGGGCGTAGCATGAGCCGCTGAATGGCCCGGACGTCAACAATGTTCCACGCACGAGACAGACTGCTACTAATGGTTCCAATAAATACTTAAGGTCAATCTAAGATTCATAACTTTTTTTTAATTCTTAAAAATTATTATTTAGAGGCCGTCGTGCACCGTGGTCGTTGGACGCCTGTCTCTCTGTGATTGGCCAGCCTGTTGGCAATGTGGCAGCACGTTGGGTTCTTTTGTAATCCGATCTTCCAGCAATAGGTAGGTACGGATGGCCTGGAAGAACAGCTTCTGGCATGTCAGGGTACCCCGCCTTTTGCGCGTCATGTTACTGCGGTACATCACATATAATTTGCCCTCTGCAGCCACTTGACGTTCATGGTCGTCCAAGAAACAACACCATCGTCATTTGCCTCATCTCCAACCTTACACCATGGCTCGCGTCAAGAGGTCAGCGCACAAGAGTGTGAAAAGATTAATAAGCTGGACGCGCTTTCACCTACCACAAGAGCAGGAGTGGCCGACTTGGTCTGTAGACCACGATGATGTCCACGTAGGTCCACTCGCGGGCGTGGAAGGTTGGTGGACTGCATCACTGGGAAGAATGGTCGACAACCCCGAGCAGGCTGTCTACATCATCGGTGAGTGACATCTTCTGCAACGGAGACGTAGTTTTGCATGTCCTGACCGACCGCGTCGTAAAATCACGCAGAGTGGACTTCGCTGGATGACTTGAAGAACTTCCAGTCCTCTCCGGCGTGCGCCGAGTTCCTGCGGAACCTCCCCGAACACGACGACTCAGAAGCCTCAGTCGAGTCCGGCTCGGCACTGAGCCGCCTAATCGTGGACGATGCCTCCTCCACATCCCCGCCGGTGGCGTCGCGCTTCCTCACTTTCAAACACGCCCTTGAGGGGGCCCCGACGCGTGAGGTGGAGGGCCGCGTGACCCTCACCGCCTTCATGGTGCCGGGCAAAGTCGACAACGTGGCTTTGATGTGGCATGACCATTTCAAGGGCCCGTTTGAGACCTTTCTCCCCCGCGGCTCCGCGTTCATGGCCCACGCCAGCGGATTCCGGTACAGCTGGGCGTCCGTGTGGTTCTGGCTGCTCACGGAAGACCGCTGGGTGGAAAAGACGTTTGGGAAGCTGGGAGACAACGAAAACCAGGGCCGGACGATCTTCTGCCGCTTCCAGCTCTGGCCGTCCAAGTACGGCGCCACCCCGGAGCACGAGGCGGCTTCGGCGGCGGACCCGCAGGCGAGGGAGTCGTGGGCTCGGGCCGCGGCGCGGGTGATGCCTCCGGCCACGACCTGGGCGCAGGAGCGTTGGGACATTCGGGGGGTGCCGCGGGTTTACCCGCCCGAGCCCGAGTTCGATCCGGAGGAGGATCCCGAGTATGCGCGAGAGCAACAGAGACTCATGAAGGAGTATCTCGAATTCCACGGTTTCAACCCCGGTGAAAGGTCGCAAGGAAGTTAGGACTCGGCCACGGGGAGTCAGCAGCTGTTGCACAAAGTTTTCATAGCCTGGAATTACACTACACCAACTCCTCCCTCTGCTACAATGTGAGGTTGAATCGGAAAGAAGATGTCGCCAACTTATGCTTGGGGGAACGTGGACCCCTCGTCTCTTCTAACTTCGAGCGACGCCCAGCAGAAGTCGGATCCACCACTGTCGCTGCTATCTTATAGCGCGGACAACTGCGATTAGTAGTTTAGCAGGACAGCCGGAATCGCACCGATGGTGATCCCAGCTTCTCCTCGTCCTCCTATTCCTCGGCTTGTCAACGCTGTCAGAAAGGGCTTCTGTGGGGCCCTCTACGTCATCGCTACGGGGGCGTTGCCTATTCCATGGCCTTACTCTTACTCGGTCGACCATCTTGGAGTACGCCTATTTTGACTCGGGGTCCTACTCCGCCTGACTGCTGTCACCGTCGTTGTCGCCGTCACTGTCGTCTTTTATCACTGTCTGTCACTGTCACTGTCACTGTCTGTCACTGTCTGTCACTGTCTGTCACTGTCTGTCACTGTCTGTCACTGTCTGTCACTGTCTGTCACTGTCTGTCACT
>WIGO01000264.1:0-40703 GCA_014235945.1 Colletotrichum plurivorum
GGGAAGTCGTGATGGGATCCCTTGATCGGTTAACTCGAATACTCTGTTGAAAGACTTGCACTTACGGCAGCGCTGGTCGAAGGTACAATGCGGTAGATGTAATGCGGAAGGAGCAATGGGGAGTGAGCAACGGGGAAGGTCCAAGGCGGAAGGTCCAAGGCGGAAGGTCCAAGACGGAAAGTGCAATAGAGAAAGAAAGAATGAGGAGAGAGTGACATACTTGGAGGTACCATTTGGTTCAAGTCCATCAACACCCGCAAGACGAGATTGGGCTCTTCGCTGATCCATCCGAGTCTACGCATGATGACGATAGATCCGGAGACGATCGAGCAGGTAACCAATATTTGGTCTTTTGAGATTTCAAGGGCATGTGCTGCAAAGTCGCTCTGGGCAGGTAGGATCAAGGGGGAATAAACTCACAAGAGACCCAGTGCGCCCTGCACATGGCGAAGCCTAGCGCGATCACGACGACGGCAAGCACGGTGTTTCCAAGGTAGTCGGAGACGTTACGGAAACGATGGAAGCCGCGAATATCAAGCCGCCACGCAGGATTGCGGTCGATCGTGGCTGCCGCAAGACTTGTGTTAGCGCTGAGGCGTCAGGAAGCCGGAAGGTGCCTGCCCACCTTTCGAGCTGGCCAGAGATCGCCCAGATTGTGCAGCGTGATGAATTTGCCCATGGATGATGCTTGCTGCGAAATCTGAACCTTTTGATCTGATGGTAGCCACGCCACGTCTTGAGGCGTACCAATGATGCCGGAGATTGAGAAGCCGCCCCTCGACTGGGTGAATATGGCCAGCAAAAATGTGGACATAGTGATCCCGATCAGGACAATTTCGATCCCGAGGAGGCCGAAGGTGATTTGAAAAAGCATCAGTAGCTCAAATAGTCTGGGGACCACGACGGCCCAGAGCAGGATTCGAAGCACCATCTCTTCCAAGGAATACCATGTCAAGATGGCAGTGACGAGGAGCAGGGACAGGCTCCCGTCCATGATTCCGTAGAGGGCTCCCAGGGAACGGTCGAGCCTCTCGTAGGCGATGAAGATGAGGCTCAAGGACACTATCGAAGTTGTCAGGACACATTCCCAGACCTGATATGCTTATGTGATGAAACACCGCCCAATCCGCAGTGCGGAAAGATAGGCCTGTCTCACGTACTCTTCATAACCAGGGCGTATGGCATGGCCTCCAAAGGTCGATCCAAGCACAAAATGGCTGCCACGGCTGGGATGTAGCCGGAAACAATGTAAATCTTGTGAGAAAGAAGGGAGTAGAAGCTTGGATATCTGTAAGTTCCGACCATCCTCACTCTATAACCAATCTGTCAGGTGTTAGAGACAGAATTACCCGGACAAGTACCGGACAGGAGGAACACTCACAATGCAGATTACGCAGAGCAGGATCTCTATCGCCAAACGTGAGGATCTGTTGAAGCGGACAAGGGTGTGGATCTCTCCCGCCTTAGACCGTGGGGAGAATGATAGGCGGACCCCAGAGACGTGGGACATGTCTTCCAGGCTCCTTGGGTCAGACTTGAGAATCTCCTCTCGATGAAACGTTTCGTTTCGGTGGTTGTACGAGCAGAGTAGAGCTCTTTGCTTCCCCGCCTCCTCCCCAACGACGAACATGGCCGTGGGAGGGACGTGACTTCGGAAATGGGTGACCGTCATCAGGTGAGTGTCCAAAAGCGTAAAGTCCCGCCTGGTCTCGATGGACTCCTGCTGCATCTCGTCAGACTCCCGGTAGGATCGAGCAGTAGTTTCCGTCAGGTTGCCGTGGTCGAAGCCCCAAAGATACTTCTCAAGAACCGCAGCATCAACGATACCTTCGATCCCAACCAAACGAGACTTGAATGGCCGTCTGGCGCGGGTTAGAGTCGCGAGAAGCACCACCGGCGCCAACAGGGCGATTGCCGCGGTGACCGGCACCGAGACGAAGACGAGCCACGCAAGCCACTGCGGTTGGTGCCTCATGTCGTGTCCGTGGAAGACTTTGTGATAAATACAAAAGGCAATGTATACTGGTGTCAAAAGACACCAGCAGGCCGCCAGATGGAAGAAGAGTCCGCACAGACTCTTTGAGCTATCAAAGTACGGTTCGGGGTCTAGATTGTCCCAGTGAATGGAGGCTCCGTGGACATGGTTGAGGATGACGATATCGGGAGAGACGACTTCTTTAATGGAGCTGAGCGAATCGGTAAGAATGTCTCGAAGCACGCCATCGTTCGTGTGCGCCCTTTCTGCAGTTGGTGCCTCATCTATTTCGTTATTTGCGAGAAGAGGAGTTGTCGCTTCCGTATCGAGAGATAAAGCCTCGGATCTCGCACCCTCGTCCTCGGAGTTGACGTCCGTCTCTTCAGGTAAAAGAACTGCATCATAGCTTGTCGTCCCATTGTCGATTGAGTTGTTCGCAGAGTGCCGAAACAGCCCCAGGTTCTCAGACCAAAGCACCTACAACCGCGCAGGTCAGCACGCATGGACCGACGATGCTGGTGAGGCAATGCTCACTCTGTCTTACCAATATGGAAAGCAGAGGCCACGCAATAAGCAGCTTCAGCGCAGTCAAACAGACAGACGCAACACTGACTCGACACTTCCGAGTACCCGGGACAAAGAGAGACGCCCCGATCCAGTACGACAGGCGAAGCAAAGGCGGCACCCGCGTGGCTGGCTTTCCCAAACAGGTCCATCTCGTGGTCTGGGGCAGGCTTTCGGGGGAGTCGTAACTTTGTGTTACCAGCGGAATCAGGCGGCAGGGAGGTGTTCGCGCTCGACGGAATCGCCGCAGGAGCGCGCCGCAGCCGGTAGCAACCGGGCGAACCATACTTCGATGGAGCGGTATAGAAGAGTGTGCCTCCATTTTAGGGGTTTGCGGTACATGCAGAGTTAAGGAAAGACTTCGCAAAACTTGAGAGGAGACAGCCTGATGTTTATGAATCATAGGGGCTTCGGGTTTTGTTGGGTCATAACGCCTGCGGCCAACGCGTTGTTGGTGCGGACTGCAGCTTTTTTACCGCAGTTGCTGCATTATATCTCTGGGCATCTCAAATAATTGGCGGAGAGGCCAACACGTGCATTGTTTGCTACTAAGACGCAATATATTTTCATTAAGGGGTTGGAGTGCCTCGACTGCGACCCGCAACTGTGGAACGCAAACGAACCAAAATGCCCGGCTGGCGGGCAGCATAGCACCTCTCTATATTCATTATTTTGCCTCCCACTTGAATTTTCTGCACTTGACATCTAATATAATCAATTTGAATACTCAAGCGAAGAATTCACTGTTCACTACTAAACCCCCGTAGATACACCAAGGAACTGAACGGAACTGGGGCCCGCCGGTTGATCGCACCCGCTGTTGGATCGACGATTCCATGTAGGTTATTGTATCCATGATAACCCAAAGATTCGCTATGGAATGCCTCAAAGGCGCAAATGTTTTTGGAATACACGCACTGGGACGATACAACCAGCTATTATACATCCGTTGTAAGAAATATAAATCGAAATGTCACATAGCTATAGACTTCGTTTGCTATCTCTAGCTTTAGGTATATTGTTTCAGAATAAGAATAAAAGCCAACTTATTTTAAAAGGCTTTATTAGCCTCAGGGTCTACAAGAAACCAAACTAATGAGAGTGTTCGCTGTTTAATCTTTCTGTAGTAACGGGGTTAATAGAGCACGGACTTGGGTTAATGCTGAACGTCAGACATCTCCACGGCGCAATGCTGTATATTGCGGCTGATAGTCGATTGGACGATTAGATGTGTGAAACACCATTGTAATATATTCACCTTCATTAATCTGCGTAGAAAGGAACTCATAGCAACTGTTACGAGCAGGTCAGGGCAACCAACTGTGGCACGAAGCAAAAGCTTCGGTAATGACAAATCCGTTGTCATTATCCCCTGTTCTGCACTATATAGTTACGAGCCTACAGGGACCAACTGCAGCGGTCGTAACAGCAACCGAGGGAAGTAATAGACAGTAGTAGATTGTCATCGCCAAGATTATCAATTAAAAAAACGCCTTTTTGCCTTTGTGGTTCGCCTCGTAGAATAAAACCACAACAGACAGAAAGTCGACTATAACAGTTTAGAGCTCTATTCAATACAGTGTTTAGATGGGAAGAGATACGTATAGGAAGTGTTGAAAAGCAAAAGCCGCCCAATGAAGGCATGGAATCTATATGCAGTGACACTTTGCTCTCAAGCAAACTGGAAAAACAAAACCTGACCCTTTGTGCAACCCAGAGCTATCGATGAGCCCTTAGTAGCAAAGACATGTGTTCTGTAGTCTAGAGGTAGCCACAATATCTTCTTGCCGTCCTTCCTTACCCACGGGTCGCCCATCCGAATACCAAAACCCGGTATGCGCTGAGACTTGGATGACGCCGTCATGATTGCAGTTAATGAATCACCGCTGTTGTTTTCGGGTTCTCCTTGGAGAGGGAGAAAATGGAAAAGCACACCTGTACCAGCAAGTGAAAGAAAGGGGGGAGTGGATTCTAAGCTCAGTCGACCCCTCCACTGACAGGCCTCAATATCCCAGAGCTTCACGGACGAACTGTCTTGAAAGGCCACTGCGAGCAAAGCACTGTCAGATGAGAAGGCCAGAGCGGTGATCATGAAGTCAGACTCTTTCTTGGTCAAACTCTGAAGACGAACTCTGTTGGTTGCATCCCAGAGTGTCACGCATTTGCCATCAAGGCAATTCGCAAGCCAGACGACATCACCGGAAAAGGCCACCGACATAACGCCATGGGCAAAGTCGCCGAGATCCCACATCGTCTGAAGGTGACGACCGGTTCGAGCATCCCAGAGCTCGATGCCGTCCTCAGAAACGGATACCAGGTGGTCCCCTTCAGCCGAATATGCCATTGAACGAATTGGCCGTCCGTGCCTGCCTGGTGTAGCGAGAGATGGAACGGTCTCTAGGTCCCAGATCTTGATAACGCGCGAGACTGAGGCGAGCGTGGTGTTATCGGGAGAAAATTTCAGGGCGTCGATTTGGTCGCCGTGTCCGTCAAAAATCCGGATGAGGCGACCTGTTGTCAGATCCCACAGCTTGACCTGATTACCATAATCAGAGGCGAGTGTCTTCACGTCGGCAGAGAACTCCACCAAATACATCTCGTCTTCCGCTTCACCGATGTTGATGGTCTCGAGTTGAGAGCCTGTCGTCGCATCCCAGACTTTGACTGTACAGTCCTCGTGAGCAGACATGACCTCGACTCCATCTTGCGAAAACACCACGGACCGGGCATTGCTGCCAGACCAGACGCTCCACAGCCGAACTCCTGTTTTGAGATCCCACGTGACAATACGGCCATTTTCCGAGGAAAACGAGAATCGGCCGCCGTCGTTGGAGAAGGCCATGTCTCCCAGATGCGAACCTGACGTATTCTGCATCTGTTCTCCAATTTGTAGCTTCTGCACAATGGTCCGCGTTTGCCAGTCAACAAATTCGACATAATTTAATGTGTAAAAGGCCATTGTACGGCCGTCGGGTGAGAATCGCAGGCGACCGACACAAGATTCGGCATCCCCTCCAACAAATGCCTCAGTGCACTGATGTTCCCGCAAGTCCCATGTCTGTAACTTGCTAGGCCCATCAGAAACATTCGTGGGGTCTAAAGCAATTACAATAACATCGTCGAAACAGGGGTGAAATGCCATTGAGATAATACTCCACCCGGTCTGCTTCGCGATGGTGTCGAGGCACTGGCCAGTCAGCACATCCCACAACCGGACGCAAACACCAGCTCCGCGCTCACAGGCAGAAGCAAGAATCGCCCCGCTCGATGAAAAAGCGACAGGCATGCCGTCTCGTCTCCTTGCTTCCAATGTTTGTAGACATGCATGCCATTCGTTATCCATAGCCGGTTTTTGGAGTAAAAAGTGAGGTTCCTCCCGAAATTGTCTCCTGATGATACTTCGTGTTTGGGTAAATGCGATTGCCGCGTAGGTCTGAAGCGGGGCAGTAGAAATGCCTTTGTAGTGGTATCTAATGAACCGCAAAGCATCGTGGACTAGATGCTGAAGTCTATGTGGCGCTGCGGCGGACGACTTTCGAAACATTAGCAACCGGTACACGAAGCAAATGGCACCTGCCCTCAGACGTACCTGAACGGCTGCCAGAAGCTGTAACATACAAGCTATGCATTCAGTCATGCTCTCGATCAGGCTCATGGCCTCAAGCCAGTGGAGGTAGTGCTTCTTCAAAAACGAGTAGACCTGTTTGTACTCTGTTGCGGTCAGGTCTCCTTCTTGGGCGTGTTTTGTCCAGTTAGCACAAGAGTATCGGACGCCTTCAAGCGGGTCGGGGTCGGGCACTGCTTTAATATCCTTTTTGAGAGTGCTAGGGGACTCTAGACCGTATATGTTGCGGCGAAGAGTTTTCGACAATGCGTCCAGGGATCTCGACAAAACTAGACGATGCTGGTAACTGATGCCGTTGGGCATGACTGTACCGACGGTATGCTTCGTCAGAAAGTCTTTTGCAGACTGATAGACAATGTAGACAACATCATCTTTCGGCCCGAGCGTCAACAGGGAGCCACACTGTCCGACGATATTCCTCAGAGAGTCCTTATCGTTGATGAAGTCCTCAGGAGACTCAGTCAGTGACCCCAACTCGGCGAGGTTGACTGGACGGTACGCAACCAAGACCACAGCCAAGATATCCTTGCACGCGACAGCGTCGTCAGAGTTCAACATCTGAGTCAGCATCCGATCGTAAAACTCGTTCAGATCTCGAGGCATCGTGGACAAGTTCGCCCTCGCGTGTCTTTTGGCGACTTTGTCGAGTTGCTGTGAAACCAAGGAGACCCATAGGAAGGTGTTGTTCGAGTTTGACGCTAAGTATTCCTGTACCTCATCCCGGAGGACTGCGTCATATTTCTTTTTTTGCGCGAGTTCGTCCACCTTGTAGTTGATGTAACTCAAAACAGCAGTCGAGATCGCTTCATCGTTGAGTTCAAGCCAAATGGGAACTTTCTGCTCGGCAGCCTCCATCGCCTCCTCGATGCTCGGCCAATTGCGACTGGAAACGTGATCTTGTTGCGGTTGAAAGATAATTTAACGATGAACTTGAGGAGTTCATCTAGTCCCTTCGTGCACTCGTCCAGACCGTCGATGAGAAAGATGATGTTGTCGAGCTGGTGCTCCGTCCCAGCCAACATACTCTCAAGGATTTTGCACATGGAGTCCCAACCGTTGGGGTCCTCAAACAGCTGTTTCCCTGCGTGTTGGTGACCATCGCGTACATGAGTAATCAGCGACGGTCTCCTTCTGAGCAGCATATACAGTAGGCCGCGGAGCACAGCGTTGGCGGTGTTGATACGACCATCAGTTGCCTGACAGAAGAAGTACACAGGCTCTGCCTCCCACTTCTCAAGCTCATCAATAATACCACACAAGAGCATCGTTTTGCCCTTCCCAGGGTCACCCTTCACCCAGAGCAATCTGCTTCCAGCGTCTGTTCGCCATCGGCGGAAATTGGTGTGGCCAAGGATCCAGCTATAAGAGTCCCGCAGTATACCGCCTTTCGTGCGCTCGATGCGGATCTTAACGGCTGTCGGGTCGGTGACGTACAGGTCATTGAGAAGACTGGCGTCGCTGTCCTGGGCTGCGCAAAATCTGTTAGTGGGCGGTGCCTCCGGATTCACGGGGTAAGCCCACTCACCGGAGTTGAAGTTGATGATGTCGGCGTTGTACTGGGAGCCCGAGCCGGTGTTGATATTCTGGTTTCCCGACGCAACGTACTGGCTGCCAGACCCATGGTTGCTGTACTGATGGCCCTGTGTTCCGGAAGACATTCTTGGTTGCGCGGTGCATCGACGGTACTACCCCCGGTGCCGTCGCCGTTGCGTGTGCGTGCTCTCGAAGAAGCGGCTGAGGCGGGGAAGTGAGAATTCCCGCTTCTCGCCTGTTGGAGTCATATCAGGCTGGGAGTCCCCGTGACAGCTCCTGGCCGAGATGGGGATGCGGCTTATCCAGAGCCTGCTTGACTCTTGCATCTGAGCACATGCAGCCAAGACCCAACATGGATACTACGACTCTTGGGCAGGAGGCGCTCAATTTCATTCTCTCCTCCGCGCTCCTGCGTGAATTTTGGACTTGGGTATGGGCATAGAGCAGCCACTGGTCAGTGACGATAAAGCAGAAGAGCTGACGAAGTTGATCCCATAGACCGGGCCTCGCTCCGGCTTTGAAGAGTTGACGGCGCCGAGCTAGGGCAAGATCGCCAACCTCATCAACCGGACCTCGGTCTGATTTTACAAGAGTATTGAAAACGCCTGAGAATTAATATCCACACGGCGGCGCCGTCCTTCGCCTCTGTCGTGAATCTCCGCCTCTATCATGGATCAATTTTACCTCATTCTCGCAAACAAGAAGTATATGATACACCGTTCTCGATCTCATGGACATTTCATAGTATGTGTTTCATGGCCGACAACTGTATTCTTATTCGGAGCTATCTGCTGGCCTCATGTGCTTATTCTGAGTAATAACTCAGTTTTGGATTGTCTTTTGCATTAGTTGCACGTGATGAGGTCAAACGTGGATGAAGGCTCCTTCTGCTCCAATGTACAACTTGAATGTGGAAGGTGCGTGCCTATGAATGCTTAGGGCCTCTTACTTCTGAGGCGCTTGTCATATTGGTATTTTAGGTTAAGGGGGTTGCTGCCTACTTTGCTAATTCAATAGTACCTCCTGTGGTCCTTGCTTTTTGGTGAATATAAAAATCTTCTTCTAAGTAGCCCCTTACATATAAAGCTTGCTTTGGAGAATGAAAACCTTTCTCTATAAACTTCAGCCTCTTGAGTCACTGTACCATGGCCTTTCCAAGCTGAAGGATCTTGTTCGTATCCACCTGGATAGAATATCAAGTGCCAGGTGATCTGGTCGCGTCAAAGCCAAGTAGCTCGGCACAAGTGCAAGGGGTCGTGAAACACACTCCCAAGCATGATTCGACGATATCTACTTGAAGAAAACCGTTGGCGTGACCCGTCACATCGGTCGATTCCGAAGTGCCGTAAGTTGGCACAGCTATTTCCGATGATGTCAAATCAGCCATGGGTTGGTCCATAGTGGCCGATGGAACATGTGAACATAGCGAACTGCTCGACAGCAGGCTTGACGATTCAAAATATTGATTCTGTCTGTCTCTGTTGGCATGACTAAAAGCTTCGTTACCCGACCTTGGGGTAGGAGGGATTTGGAAGGAGTCGTGGTCGCTCCCCGCAACCGAGCTTCCATAGATTCGGTCGAAATCTGATGGAGAACCAGTTTGAGCAGCACGAAATCGAGAGCATGTCGCCTCTATGTTGCACCGCTGTAGGTTCTTGTTGACGAACGACCGGAAAAGGTCCCAAATACTGCCGTCGGGTTTGTAAATAAGCTGAGAGCCGGGGAACTGGCATATCGATGCAGTGAGTCTGCTGGCCATGCTCTGGCACCTCATGGAGTCATCGGCGAACGCTTTCCTCACTTCGTGAAGCTCTATCACAGGCTCAAAGTCTACCATGGCAATTAGCATGGTTCCAGGCTTGGGTATAGTCGGGTCAAGAAAAAGGCACGAAAATGCGTGTTGTTTGATGATGTTAATCACATTCGAGACCAGTTTTCGACACGATGAACCGTCCATTGACGTACCTTCTGGAGGAATGGTATCGTCTCTAGGAAAGAGGACTCTCCATAGTGATTCCCACTGAGCAATCTGCGAGGCTGATTTTCTGCATGCCAACTTGATTTCGATGTCAGGAGTTATTCCCTCTTCCGGATTGTTCTGACTTGAGGCCAAATTTTCCTCTTCTTGTATGACGCAAATCTGATCAGGTGGCACACGTAGATGGCTATCGAGAGCCTCGGAGGTCGGAAACTTCTTCTGGCATCGGCGACATGCGAAAGACGGCCGGGTCTTTTGTTTGTGAAATAACCCAATGTGGCGCCTGCGACTGAAATTAGCTCCATCGTGCGTCATTGAATGCGGCCCTGGCTGTCTTACTTAACCAGAGATATGGAATCAAAAGCCACCAAAGCACAGCTTTCATGGTCTCTAACGTTGAATCTGAGAGGATTTCGCTTCCGATAAGGACAAGAGAACCGTCCTAGGCTTTTGGTCTTCTTCTGAGCTCTGGCTTTTGTCTCAGACCTGCACTCGTCGCCCTGGTTCCCATCCCCTGAGGGGGTATCCTGTCTCCGGCGTTTCTTGCTATTAGAACTTTCCGAGTGACCATCCCGTTTTAAAGAGCTTTTTGGATCAGAAACAGTTGTTTTTGAACCTTCCGGAGAGTCTCCAAGGTCATTCAAATTGGGTTCGTCTGAAGATTCCCGTGATTGATCGGTTGAATCGGCCGGAGAGTCGGAGTTCTCCGTAGCGGATGCAGCAATGACCGAAAGTTCGTTCAGGCACCTGTGTACACTGTCCCATGCCATTTCTGGCTGCGACAACTCGCTCGGCGAGATCTTGAAAGCGCTTGAAAGAACCAAGCTGCAGATATCGTCGACCGATGGAAGGCTCTCGGGCGTCTGCGGAGCCGACACATCGAATTCATCTCCATCATCCTCGATTTTGATGATAGACTTTGAAGGTTCGGGAGACTTTGATACCCTGTTAAGACATCAGTGGTTTTGTATATGGGTCAAGCAAGCAGTCCAGGGGTACGCACTTGACCAGCCTTTTGCTCTTTACCTCATGATCCGCGTCGTTGTTGCCCCATCCGCCGACGTCTTCAAGGTCCATCTTCTCCAACGCCAATCTCAGGGATCGAATGACTTTGGTTTTCCTGTTCTTGTGGTCCCTCAGAAAACACCTTATAACCGGAGACTCTTCCGTCCACTCCTCACGACCAGCAGAGCGTATCTTCTCACTTCCTCTGGCCGCCGGCAATCCAAACCATCCCCACTCATCCAGGACGGATGATTTCGACTTGACTTCAGCCTGGCCTGAGAGCCATGAATAACAGGCCTCCAGGTGTGCGTAGGTGACCATGTCACTTTCTGCCCCTTGTAGGCAGCTCGCAAGCAGTCTCAGCGGCGTCTGGCCTTGGAAATCCTTTGCATTGACGTTGGCACCCATCTCTACCAGGCTTTTCATAGCAAGCTTTTTTCCAAGCCGAACAGCCACATGTAGAGCCGTTTCGCCGCTGCGATTCCGAGCCTGGATGTCCACTCCAGAGTCGATAACGCTCTTGATGATTTTGACCGGAGTTTTGCGGTCGTCATCCTCCGGTAGCTGGGCAATGAAGTACATCAGTACGGTGTTGCCGCCGTCGTCGTAAGCGTTCGCATCGACCTTGAGCCCCAGAAGATCTTTGACGATCTCTTCTCTCCTCTTGTAGTATCTCTCCGAGGAGTCGAGATCCTGGGATTTCGTGGTAGGCTTGGACCCTTGCATCCTCTTGCTGTTGGTTGTCTGTCGAGGCCTCACGTTCAAGTTGGGTATTTTCTTGAATAGAGAATCTGGAGAAAGAACAACTTCTGCGACACAGTGAAGCGCGTTCTTCCCTCCGCGAAGTTCAACGTTTTTGTTTCCGTAGGCCTTGTCGATTGTTTCTTGCAGCTGCGCTTGGTTTTCGATTGAGGAGACCGTCGATGCATTCATATCCTCTCCTTCCATGAAGCGAACACAATTGTTCCTGGCTTTCGATAACCCAGAGGCCTTTTCGCCAGGAAAAGGGCCGAATGCATCTCTCATCTTGTATGATGAAGATTCAAACGGAGCGAACAGTTCGCGGAGGACTTCTCTGTCGGGGATGATCTCATTCACCAAGTGGAAGATGCTTCTTCCGTACACATCCTTGGCATATATATCAAGTCCGCTAGCATCTTCAGCGTCCATGTCGAATTGGTACTCGGCTTGGCCGGCCGGGCCAAATGTTAATGCCTCCTTGGTGTTCAAGTCGGGTTTGAAAGTGCTTTTCAGATAACGGAGAAGGAAGCGGAGGAAGTCCAAATCCCCCTCGTACCATACGGGTGAAAGACAGTGGAGGAAGCTCTGCCCAGATGTGTTGAGAATCGGCGACAAACCTTCGTACTCTATAATCGTTCGGATGAGGATGATGGGATGGGCGCGGGCTGCTAGGAAATGCAATATCGTATTGCCGAAACAATCAAAAAAGGTGATGTCGTTTTCGAATACCGGCCCAAATCTGCTGATTCGGTGGGCGAGGGGAGTTAGCCCATGCGGTGTCGCCCAGAGCGCAAACTGTGTGTGGGCCCCTGGCTGGTTGAAAGTGTCGCAGATGCAGTTCTTGCTGTCGTGGGCGTCTGTCCCTTCCAAGCAAACTCCTTGCTCTCTGCGAAATCGATCGACCATCAGCATGTCCGAAGCCAAAATGCCCCGTGGTGAAGATGTGTCAGAAGTTTCGGAGCAGTTGTATTCGCAGAGACAGCTGGCTTTGGCACCATGCTTGTTGCAGAACTTGGTTTCCTCGCATAATTTCGCGACGGGGACAGAAGTGTCATTGAGAAGGTAGGCGGGCTGGTTTCCCTTGCTGGGAAAGTGTTGCTCAATCAGTTCCTGCGTCTCTGTCGAAATTGCAGCCTTGAGACCGGGTGCCGTGACAGGCGAACTGAAAGTTTGCCCCGTATTGAGTCGAGGAGATGACCTGTCAGACCTGTCGCCGTTGTCTGAAGTAGATTCGTCCGTCCATACGGCAGGTGCGCCAAGGTCGCCGCGATCCTGCAGACGCGCAAGGCGTCTTTCAACATCTTCTCGACTCCGAGGACGAAGCCACCTGTATTCTTTATCGAAGAAGATACTGAGCTTCTTTTGTACCAGATCCTTGCTTCTATAGCATGTTTATTAGTCTATGACAACTAGTTACGGTTTGATGACGTACGGTTTGAATCCATTATCGCTGATGGTTTGAATGATTTCCACTATTGCCGAGACTGGCAGCATCGTGTACAGATAGAGCTTTGCGAGCTTCTTTCGAGTGCTGGCGTCCATGTGGGCTTGCTTCGGAAATGGGGCTGATCAACTGGAGATGGTTGGAAGCTCGGCTCCGGTGGTGGCAAGCAAATGCTCTGGATTATCATCGAGGTGGAGAGATTCCCCGTTTGGTTGCGAGCGTCGGGCGCATCATCGCCAGATACTTCCTTCGAGGTGGTTGACTCCATTTCCGAAGTTTCTCCCGATCTTGGCTCGCCGATAAGCAAGTTCGTAAGAATGTAACACCACCGCAGTCCGCAGTCGCTGAATGACGAGATGGAAGATGATGAGCTTTGAAGGCAACGGGCAAACAGTATCGATAGTAAGATGGACCACCTCGGTTCACAGTGCGGCTGCGCCGCAAACCCCTCAGCCATCCATCGATTGAAGTCGACTGGCAGCCGCCGGGCGCGACGTTGCAGATTGGGCAGCCAATGGGGCCATGCACGTAATATCGAAACTCAGCCTATGGTTGGTAGACGTCTCATGAACAAGCCCTTTCTCATTGGTTCATACACACCAGAATGAAATGCTCTCTGAGTTGACGATGACCAGCCTCCGAAAGCAAATAGTCGCGTGGGGAATGTGACGATATCTATGGCTGCAGTGTCATCTTCTACGCGAAGCTGCTGTCCGTTGCGAGAATGCCGAACTTCTCATCATCATGAATCAAGTTGCGCATGATCTGACCCACGTAAAGGAAACCTTGCTGGACCCTAGCATGATTACTCTAGGGCTACTCGAGCAAATACGGGTTGAAGAACAGATGGGCCAAGGAATTAGCGCAGAAGACACGGCTTCGTCGCGTTAACCAACGACAGACACAAGCTACACGACGTCGGTTTGCCAACCCCTTGTGATCGATGGCAGCAATTGGGATGCTATGGTGAAATCGCATTTCTTGTAGTACTGCGGCCATGTTATATAATACACTTGCGTTCTTTGACGGCGATTTGCATCTACCGGCACACTCCAATATTAAATGACATCAGCCTGGTGCCTTGAAACTTTGAAAGTGGCATCTTGACCAGTGACAGCCTCCGTTCCGAATTGATTGACTAAACACGTCGCAATCTTGTCAGTTTGTTCTTGTACAGCCCGTAGGCTATGGGTGAACTTACTCAAGAGATACTGGTTGTCCACGGGGAAAGCGTAGTTGCTGGCCAAGTGCTTGAAGAAATCCATGATGTCGGCTTTGAAACTGTAGATAGGTCCCGAAGCTGACAAGAAGCTGTAGACTTTCATCTTGCCATTGTATCCAAAATATAAGTCCCAAGTGTGGCCGGCCAACTCGACTCGCTCGATTGGTGAGCGCGTAGGGCTTTCCGAGATGGGCCCGAGTCCGCCGTATCTGTGCAGCCTGTCGGATCATCCTGTCAACACGGCCAGTCTTGCATTTTCGTCGGCCACCAAAGAGGAAACCTGAACTTACCAGATCATCAACTCGTATTCTCCATTGGAGTTGGTGTGGTTGGCATCAGGGTGCGTGAAATAATCATAGGCCACATTCCCGCGCATGTCGGTCTTGTTGCCGTAGCTCCACTGGGACAACGTCGGGAGCGCGGTGATGTTGCTCAGAAGGCGACGAGTGAACTGGCGGTTGGCGTACACGAAGCTTTTGACGTTGTCGGGGTTTCCGTTCCACGTCCATTTCGACCTCCAAGAGAGGCCGCCTTCCGGCGCCGGCCCGTTGTAGTAGGTGCACTGGGAACCCGATTCTGCATCGTCCATTCCCCAGAGGTTGTTCAAGAGATCGTAGCCGTCGACAGAGGCGTAGGCGTATTGGGTGCAAAGGGCAGGCACTGCATCGCCTGTCGGAGTTGCTGCCGGTAGTGCAACGGCCAGGCTGCCAAGGGGCAGCCAAAGAGCAAGACGAGTGACCAACTTCATTTTCTGAGCTTTGCTTGGCAACAGATATCTCAACTCATCATAGCACTATGAACATTGCCGGTGTCTCTACTTATAAATCTTCCTCCCCAGGGGGGTCAGCAACACCAAAGATTGATGGCTAGCTATCCCAGTCGGTCTTTTAAGTTTTGGCCAGGCGGGGGCTCATCTCCCCCTGAAAGTCGGGTAAACAAGTGGTTCGGTTGCTTCATGCGGCCGGCTGTGCCGGCGGCTCCGCTCCCCTGACTTGACTTAGATACGGGCAATGACCGTCCGAAGTGTAATATATTACCTAGGTCGTTTAAAAACATCCCATCGGCCCGAAACCTCAGCAAATTCCTCCGGCGTTATTCGCCTGTCAACCGACCGCTAACTACTCTTTCAGCTATTGCTATCGCCACGGTCATTGCAGTCAGCTGTTACTTTCGTCCGTTACCGGGCTCCTTGGATATTTGTTCCTTCGATTCAACCATCGCCTCTTTCCCGTAGATGGTTGAATCCTCGGCCAAATTCATCGGGAAAAAGTCGTCTTCAGGGAAAAAGCCCTCCGTGTGTCGCATGAACTCCCAGCTCTTGGGCTCATTCTCCCGCTGCGGAGGATAAATCTGAACGGGCCACACCTTGCAGCTGATGTAGTATAATAGGCCAGCCGTGATGGTTGACAACAAGAACCCCATGTTGTAGATCCGGACAGCTGGAAGTCCGATGGATCCTGGGTTGAGGTTACCTGAAACCCCGGGCACGACCAACAGCACAGACGCAGCCCAAGAACCGAAGGCGCGGAGATTGAATCCCTTATAATAGTAGTACGGCGAATTGGCGCTTGTCGAGTAGAGAGACGGCACATGCAGGTTTCCTCTCCGAATGAGCCAGTAATCGACACTGGCGTCGTAAGTGCTTGCCCAAGCTGCAGGAACAAAAGGCGGGTCTACTTACATCATGCATGCAACAATGGGACATATGAAGCACAGGTATGAGCCGAGAAATGTCAAGAAAGACGCAGCCGAGTAGGTGAGCTTCCAAGGGACTGGAATCGCAGTCAGTTAGGCTCATTCGCGATGTCCTTTGTTCCTGTACTACGCTTACCACACGGCCAAACAAGTATGAAGCACAGGATCTGGCCCCTGACAATTGTGAAGTACTTCGGAAACATTCCGGCCAGATCGCTGCCTACGGGAATGGAGTTGCTGCTCAAATTCGTGGCGAAGGTGGCAAATGCCTGCAAAGAGAGAGTAATGATCAGTGAAGGTACTTTCCGTAAGCGGTGATTTCTCTCTACCTGGATGCCAGCTGCCAGAAACACCAAGGCTCGTGCACCAGGGCTCCAGTACTTGTCGAGGACGCTGGAGTAGAAGTCCCAGAGGTTCCAGTATGCCTGTGGTGACGGTTAGCTGCCAGTTGCAGTCCAAGACTTTGCTTCGAATCACGCACCTCGCCAAATTGCTTGTATCCCGCCGCTGTAATGACCATTCCTAGGAAGGTGACCAGTGGTTTGCTAATCACCAAACCCACGGGCATCGGGATGGTTTGGCTGGGTCGACTTCCGTAACGCGACAGATCGGCGATGTTCACCAAGGGCGGGATGACGTTCGAGACAATGGTGTTGAGAGCCTTCATGAATGACCATCCCAAAGCCGCACCAGTTGCCGCCTCCGCGGTGCTGAGTCCCTGGAAGTCGGCACCGTGGCTTGATACCAACGCCCAAATCATTGTAGATATCAACCCAATCGGGGCAAGAACTGACTTGACACGGAAGACGATGTTGATTTTGCTGGGGTGAACGAAGGCAAAAGGGAGCTGCAGTAGCCAGAGAATCCCGAACGCCAAGAGATTTGACGATGAAATGCCGGCAGTTGGAGGTAGCCCTGTATTCTATCGGGTTAGAACTCATCCATGCCCAGGAGCCGGTCAGGTGTAAGACTTGCGGTTCGGTATTTCGGTCCATCTATGCCCAAAAAGACATCGCAGCATGACAGCCATGAACTGGCTCGCGTACAGGGTCTGAATGGATGTATAAAGTACAGCGACAACCTGGTTATCGACACGGACGAGTTAGTTAAGATCACATGAGTGCTGGATCCGATGCGCACTTACACCTCGGATGCCGATGTAGGCAAGCGATCCGTAAATACCAGCAGAAGAGCGCACAATGGTAGGGAATCCCACATGGTACCTTCAAATACATCAGCCGTGTTCTTGTCTTTATGCTGGACTGACTCACCAGGTAGCACCCCGAGAGTTGAGGTATAGCATCACAGCAACAATGATGGATACGATAACTGAGAATAGTAAGCAACGAGCCAGTGCCGCCGAAAAATTGTTAGGTGAGACTGACTAGATGCAATCAGAATCGTCCACCAGTTCAAGCCGATAGCATAAAGGCTAGCGCCGACGTTGTACGTTGTCGGAGAGAACGCAATACTAAACTGGAAGGCGAAGAAAGACCACGAGTTCCAGGTCCGCTGCTCCGGTGGTGTCGGGTCAAGATCTTTGTTCGACCATCGGCCGAACTTACCCTCGGTCGATTCCGGGCGGGCGTTGTGAAGCTGCATCCTTTCTTTCACCTTGGACATCGAGCCTTTGAGGGCCCGATTTGGGCTCTTTACCCATTCAGAAATAGCCATGACAAGCAAGCGAACGAAAGGACTGCAAGTTATTCAGTAACATTGGGCATTCAGAAGACGAAGGGCCAATTAGTTTTCTATAGAAAAGGCACATCAAAGTACTTTTGTAAAGTCCGCTGAGAGTCACAGGTTTCATAATCTGCTCCCTATCTCCTCGATAGGCATCTTTCGGCGCGACAGCTATCTATCATCCACGCATGTTGCAACTTGTCGGGTTACAAGGATCCGAGAGACGTTAGCGAACGGGACGCGGTGTAGAATCTCCACTTCGTCATTCCTTCGGCCGATAAGTCGGCGGTCTCTGATAAGAATGGACTTTTGCGAATGATAGGCTTCCCGTCCTGGGGCCGAATCGGAGTACGAGTCCGAAAAGATAGGCAGACTCATTGCTGTTGTTGACGTTGTGCGGGGGAAGGCCGCCTATTTCGGCCGAATTGTTCGTGCCGCTAGTTTACTTGACTGGTTGCCCAGAAGCTTGCGTCTATCCTTTGAAAGAAAGCCGCTGGACAACTTCAATCACGAACAAACCAGATCTCAGCATAGTAGCACCTCATCACCCCTCGTCACCTCTCGTCACCTCTCGTCACCTCTGGTCACTTCCCCTCACTCTTCGTCACTCCTTGTCATTCCTCGTCACCCCTAAAAATGGACATTCCTCGAAGGGTTCGGCTCGGAATCCTGACTCCGTCCTCTAACACGAGCCTAGAGCCGTTGACTCAAGCAATTGTTGCGTCTCTCCCAAATGTCTCCGTCCACTTCTCACGATTCCGCGTTCTCAAAATCAGTCTCGACGACGACGGGCTGAGCCAGTTCCAAAACGACACCATCGTCGCCGCGGCCCAGCTCCTCGCCGACGCCGAGGTTGACATGATCGGCTGGAGCGGCACCTCGTCCGGTTGGCTGGGCTTCGAAGCCGACGAGAAGCTGTGCGCCGACATCACCGCCGCGACCGGGATCCCCGCGACGACGTCAGTCCTTGCGCTGAACAAGGCCGTCAAGGCGTTTGGCGTGACGGACCTCGGCTTGGTCACACCCTACACAGACGACGTCCAGGAAGCAATCATCAGGAATTATTCCAGCATCGGCGTTGACTGCAGCAAGGAGAGCCATTTGCGCATTTCCAAGAACTCCACGTTTGCTGCCGTCGACGAGCCTACCCTTGATCGAATGGTTGGGGAAGTCGCCGGCAAGGGAGTTCAGGCTATCACTACTTTCTGCACGAATCTCAGGGCAGCGCAGAGAGTGGCACATTGGGAGGAGAAATACAAAATTCCGGTATTCGACACAGTTGCCACGGTTGTCTGGGACATGCTGGAGGCATGCGAGGTTGACATGACACCGCTACGGTCCGAGGGAATGTTGTTCTCGAAATGATGGAACATCGGAAAGTTAGGCAAATATTCCCAGAAAAGAATGTACTTTTCTTGTTCTGATGAACTTGCTATCACCATCGTCACTGTCATCGTCGTCCGTCACTGTCCCTGCGATTCTAGCAAGGATTAGCTGGCATCAAATAGAGGGAAGGGGTCACTGTATATAGGGCGACTCGTAGTATTCCGCTCTGCTTTGGGCGTTGAAATTTTCGTATTCATTTTCGTATCACTTCCTCCTTTTTCGTATTAGTTACGCATTTCGCCGACTTTAAAAACACTACGATGTTCAGTGTAAATGAGAAGAGAAAGCCCGATATACATAGCAAGACTTGAGCAGACGCATTGAAAAGAGCAATAATGAGGTCTCTTACGTTAGTATCTCTATTGGCAGCTGCAGCCCCAGCCGCTGCCGAATACTTCAACCCAATCCTTCCCGGCTTCAACCCCGACCCAAGCTGCATCAACGTCAACGAAACATTCTTCTGCGTCACCTCAACCTTTACCTGGCTCCCCGGCGTCCCCGTTTACGCCAGCAAGCATCTGCGTTCCTGGACGCTTGCTAGCCACGTACTCAACCGCCGCGAGCAGCTCCCGCAGTTTGCTAGCGCACCGACTGGACAAGATGGGCTATACGCGTCCACGATCCGTCACCACAACGGGACCTTCTACGTCACTACTACATACGTCTCCATCGCTTCATACAAAGATTTCACCATGGACAACCTGATCTTCTCGACCAACGACCCGTACAACGCATCGTCTTGGAGCATTCCCACTAAGGTCGACTTCGTCGGCTACGACCCGTCCCTGCTCTTCGACGACGACGGCACAGTCTACTTTACCGGTGCGGCGGCACTATCCACGGGTACCGGAATTGCCTTGGCGACCATCGACTTGGAGTCCGGCTCTCTCGGTCCCACCAGCTACCCGTGGAACGGCACAGGCATCGGGACAGCCGAGGGACCGCACCTCTACCGCAAGGGCGACTGGTACTACATCCTCGTCGCCGAAGGCGGCACAGAGAAACTTCACCGCGGCTCCATCGCGAGGTCTTCGTCGGTAACCGGACCCTATGAGAGCAACCCGGCGAACCCAGTCGTCATCACCGAGAACTTGAACTCCTCCTACATTCAGTCCGTCGGCCATGCCGACCTCTTCCAGGACGAGACGACCGGCGCCTGGTGGGGCGTAGCGCTAGCGTCTCGCTCGGGGCCAGAGTTCGAGTCGTATCCCATGGGCCGGGAGACGGTCCTCTTCCCAGTTTCCTGGCCGGAGGAGGCTGGGAGCTGGCCTGCCTTTCTCGAGCCAGTACGAGGGCAGATGAATACTCCGCTCCCCGAGCAGAGCGGCAATTCAAGCACGACTCCCGCAGCAGGAGAACCAGACGTCGTCGACTTCGAGCCGAAGTCTACCTTGCCCGCTCACTGGCTGCACATCCGCTACCCGGACGACTCAGCATACTCGATCTCAGCGCCCGGCCACGAAAACACGTTGCAGCTGGCGCTGTCTCCGAGAAACCTGTCATCGCCCATCTCACGCAACAGCACCCTTCCCAACGCGATTACTTTCGTTGGTCGCAGGCAGACAGACACGCTCTTCTCGTTCAGCGTCGACCTGGCCTTCAAGCCGAGGACGTCGGCCGAGGAAGCTGGTGTCTCAGTCTACCTGGACGAGAAGAGACATATCGACTTCGCCATCGTGGCCTTGGGCAACGCGACTAACGACAGGCAACTGCGCCTTCGATCGTTCAGCAGCAAACAGAATACCACTGTTCCAGATGATGTCATCGCACCGCTGCCCAAGGCAGTCGCGGCCGATGCGTCGGTGCGTTTGGAGATTCAGGCCGTCAATGGCACGCACTACGCCTTCCTTGCCGGCGTAGGCGGCATTGATGCGGAGGAAACGGAGATGGCAGTCGTAGCTTACTCTTTGTCTAGTCTTGTTAGCGGCGGCTACACCGGAACTGTGGTTGGGGTATACGGAACCACGAACGGCAAGGCCACAGGAAACGTGACGTCCGTGGCCTATGTCAGTCGCTGGAGGTACCTGGGAAAGGGACAGTACATTGATCACGACATTGTCGTATGAAGCAAGTGCATCTGAACATTGTCTATGTGGCCTTTCCCTATAAATAGCCTTCGATAGCTTGCGTGCGTTCATCTCAACCAACTATTTGTTCGACAGTTTCCCACATTCCCCCTCGCGGAGTAAGAGTCCATCAATCTCAACTCGCAAACCCAATGAATTTCAATAGAAAACAACTTTCTAAATATGAGGAGTAGCGCAAGATCCCGGTCCCCAGCTTCGACCCCTGAAGGTTCATCCAAAGTCGTTCACTCAGCTGCCTCCTGACTCGGTCTATCAGTCGTAACAGTTCGTCTAATATGGCCAATATGCCAGCTCAAATAATATGCACGCTAAATCACAAAAGCCGCCCCTGCCAGAACTTTTACGCTAGAAAAGGACCACGACGCCCTCGTCACTGACTCTCACCCTTCGGCTTCTCCAACGGCTTCCGCCCGTAGATCGAGTACCCATCCCAGTACCCATGCAAGCTGGTGTCCTTCACGTTCTCCCTGACCTGCGAGCAAAACACAATCGTCTCGGCCTTGCTCCACTTCAACACCCTCGTAAACAGCGCCAGCGACATGCCCTCAAGCCCCGGCAGCAGCGACGCCTGCACCCAGGTCCCGAGCTCCCTCATCTTGGGGTCCTCCGGCCACGGACTGGCAGGGAACTTGACCTTGGTGACCGTCACCTCCTCGAACCCAGCCTCCTCCATCATCCGCGGGAACTCGGTCGTAATGGACAGCGACCTGCCGACCTGCTCGCACGCATCTCGTATCATCCTCGTCCACCGGCTGAGCGGCATGTCCTCCTTCAACGTTCCGTCGTCGCAGCGGATGGGGTACACCGAGTCGTGTATCTCAAAATAACCCCCCGGCTCCAGACTCTTATACGCCCGCGCAAACACCTCCCCCCAATCCGCAAAGCAGCCGATCATGTTCCTTGCAAAAATAAAGTCAAACTTCTCCCCTCCCTCCCCGCCCCACTGCCACTCCTCCCCCTCCTCCAGGTCGCCCACCTCGAAGCGGCAGTTGGGCGGCACATAAAGCGGCTGGATGGCGCTCAAATCCACGCCGACGACGGTCGCGTCGGGGAACTCGTCCGCGTAATCCAGCGCCCACACCCCCGTCCCCGTGCCGAGGTCCAGCACCCTCCTTGCGCCGTCGTTCTTGGGGCACAGGCAGTACGCGCCGTCGAAGGTGAGCATCCACAGGTGGTTGATGATGTCCAGCCGCTCCTGCTCGAGCGCGTCGTTGGGGAAGTTGTACTTCCCGTCCGAGAGGCGGTGGTACGTCCTTCCGTTCTCGCGGCGGTAGTTCATCATGGTGGAGCGCATCTCCTGGCTGGCGCCGCCCTGGTCCGAGGGGTTCTGGTTCCGGTTCTGTCGTCCGTCATCGTCGTTGTCGTCCCTGGCGGCTGCGGCGGTTGCGGCGTTTTCCGCGCTTGCGAAGGGCGTGAGGACTTGAGTCAGGCCCGAGGTGGACTGATTCACCATGTCCCAGTAGTCCTCCATTTTTGCTGGAGTTCTCGCTCTCGCGTCTTCCCGGCAGGCGGGGCAGTCGAAATGGATGAAGCCACTCGAGACTGTGTGGTCGGAGTGTCTCAACCCAAGGACGAGTAGGGCGACCGGGGGCTTCGGTGACAGCTCTTTCGACTGCTCAAAGACCAAAGAAAATGAGGCAAAAGCGCAGTGAGAGAGGGGGGGAAAGATGAACGAGAAGTCGTCCCACTCAGCCCGAGTACCAGGGACCATCCCCGCCACCGCCTAGAGGAAGGAGGGGAGGGGAGCCGCACCTTCCCTGGGCCTAGTCAGGATTTCCGATTTGCCTCGCTCTAGCAGCAATTGGTACCCCTGGCCAAATAACGCTAGGTTATCCGCACCGGCGGGACCCAGTGGCTCGGGGCCCGGGTGGTGTCTGTCACCTCTGTCGCCTCGCATCATCCTTAGCGTATTCCGACTGGGGTGCTGGGGTACGTACCTCCAGTCCATGGCGGGGCTCGGTCGGCTTCGGAACAACCCGACCGTCCGACAAAAATTCCCACGCCCGGCCCGGGGTCCTGGGAATCGGGAAGAGAGCTGGGCACATCACCTCACCTCATCGCGACAACCCTCGAACCCGCGAACCGTTACCGATCCTCCGCTCCCGCCAACCGAATTCGAGAACCGAACGTTCGCCCGCTTTCAAAACCAGACACAATGGTCGTCCGCATACGCCTAGCCCGCTTCGGGCGCGTCAACCAGCCCTTCTACAACATCGTCGTCACGCAGGCCAGGTACGCCTCTCCTCCTCCCCGTCAACGGAGATCGCCAATCGATTGCGTCGCGGAACTACACGTTTGAGAGGGATAGACAGATAAGACAAGGGAATACAGTGCTGACGATAGCGACCGCAGAACCGCCCGCAACAGCAAGCCAATGGAGGTCATCGGCACCTACGACCCCATCCCCAAGCAGGACCCCTATGACAACTCGGGGAAGCTGCACAAGGACATCCGCCTCGACTCCCTCCGCGCGCGCTACTGGATCGGCGTGGGCGCCCAGCCGTCCGACACCGTATGGAGGCTCCTGTCAATGGTACGAGACTTTGCCCTTTTACCACCAACGAATTCGAGAATCGCAAGCAACGGACAGGCTTGAGAAGGGGGAAAGGATCGATCTTTTGATTAAGAACGACGCGGGACAGCAGAAGGTAGACGCAGAGACGGAACAGCGATGCTAACACCATCCAGGTCGGAATCCTCGAGCCGAAATACAGGCCAAACGGCACCCTCAACACCGCAACGGCCGCGAAATCCCTCAAGCAACCCGCGTCCTCGTAACCGACTCGCCCATCGAGCTATGAACGAAAAAAAAGTAAACGAAACCGCTGCGCTGTGTCCCCGGCTGAAGAAAGCAGAGGAAGCCATCAGTAGGGGGAAGGGGCCGACATGACGAGTTTTCCCCTCTCTCTCGACTCGGGACCCGAAAACGAGGCAAAAGCGCGAGTCGAGCTGTACGAATAATCAACGCACCACCAACATCGGATGAATTCAGGTTGTCATCTGTACGTGGCGAACATGAATTTGGGGGGAGGGGGGAGACATTTCTCGCCAAGTCGGAAACATGGGATAGGAGGGTTGAAGCCACGTGGGAGAACATGCGAGGCACTCGAACGACACATCTCGTAGTTGTACAATATCCAGAATTGTAAAAAAGGACCAAAATGTCACTCCATTGAAGAAAAAGCCATTTTATCAGATAATCCAGAACCTCCGTGGCTAGTCCGGTCGGCCCCAATTTCGTCTCATCAAGTACACCCATCCCATCTTCACGAATGAGGCATTGTAGAAGTAAATTAGACAAAAGAGAGAAAAACAAGAAACGCCCAAAACAATGCAGCCACCGCGCTTGTATGGGGTCAAGAAGAAAATAGTCCCCAACCAACGGTGGAGAATTCCCAACGATAACGCAAAAGCACCCCCAACTCCTTGTATGGGCGACGAGATCCCGTGGGAGGCTGCGTCGCATAATGTCTATCGGCCGTGTTAAGAAAATGAGAACGTTCCTTGCATGATCCAAACGACTCTTCCTCTAAAAGCTCTTGTGTTGCGAAGGATCAAAATTGTCTTTTTCCCATCTCAATGCGATGCGTGGAATACAATGTTCATAATAAGGCACACGACCATGACGCAGAAGCCGTAGATGGCGAGGCCGAGTGCCATCTTGCGCAGGAGGTCCTGCTCGATGTGCTCGAGGTCCCACCGCCACTTGCGGTTCCACTTGCGGGGGTTGACGACGACGCTCGCGGCACTGCCGAGGCTGGCGATGCTGTTGATCATGGCAGGCTCGTCCTCCTCGTCCGAGAGAAGGTCCGCGTCGTCGTCCTCCTTGTGGAGACGCTGTTGGTGCTCGCTGTCCGGGTCGCTGATCTTGTAGTAGAAGAGGCCCGGCAGGATGAAGCTGATGCTCGTGGAGCCCGTGCTGCCGACGTAGGCCAGGACCCTCTCGAGGCTGTGGACGGAAAGGGCGGTGATGTAAGACAGGATGAGAATGGCGCAAGTGAGGAGGGCGAAACGAATGTCACTCATTGAAGAGGTAGATCCGTGGTCCGAGCGAATGGACGCCGATGACGGCAGGAGGGGGCGACCGCCGGGGGAGTTGGAGCGGCCGGCGGCGTTGGAGTTTCGGTTGGGACGCCACTTGAGGATGGCATCAATGGACGCGCGACAGGGGTGAACCTGCAAGGGAACCGAGAACGTGACAAGGACCACGATGGCCAATTGGCCGATATAAGACGCAACGGTCGCAGAGTCTAAACATTGTCAGAAATGACTCGGGGACTGAGCACGCGATCACTTACACATTTGGACGATGTTGCCCGTGACGGCGTTGCCAAAGGTGAGGTAGCCAGTAATGGCCACGAGGATGTAGATGCTGGCGGCGGAGCCAATGCTGGAGCCAACGACACCCATGACACTGCCCGGGGAGTTGTCCTTGATCTCGTTCAGGATGGCAAACATCTGTCATAGTTAGCAACAAATACAGCCGGAGCGGGCTTCCGGTGTAAACTTACGTTCTGGTGGCATGTGTACGCGAAGACTACGACCGGCAAGGTACTCAGCACCGCCACCGTGCTCTCGGGCTTGACGACTCTGATCTCGCTCGTGTCCTTCAGGGGACTGTCGGCGAAGTGATAGACAACCAGTACGATGAGGTAGCCGATGGACACCAGCGCAACGACGCTAGTGTACTTGAGCGAGTCGAGCCGCTTGAGGAAGCTCAGCGGGATGATGACCAGCATGAACAGGGTGATGTAGAAGTTCCTGTCTCCGAGGTACGGCCTCGTTTCGGCCAGCCCGCTGAACAGGCCCAGGCAGACCTTGGGCATAAGGTCGCCGATGATAATCATGTAGGAGACGCCCACGCCGAAGCACTTGATCGCAATGGCGGTATCAAAGACGATGGCGGCGTTCGGGTAGGTGATTTTGGATATCGCAAAGAAGGACGAGGTTCCGCGATCGAGGTATCGGGCGCAGCGAGACTGCAGGTACAGGCCGAAGGCAGCAGTCAAGCCGGACCAGACTATCAGAAACGAACCGAGCATGATTCCCATGTGCGACACCACCGATGGCATCGCCAGGGTTCCCGCGCCGACAACTGCTCGTCACAACCAACCCGTCAGCCTGGCTCTCTCGTCGCCCGCACGATGCGGGGATGTCGTCCGGTGGGGGATTTCGCTTTTGCGATAGCACGTACTAGTATTGAGCAAGTTGATGACGCTGCTCACCGTCGAGGCCTGGCCTCCACCCTCCTTTCCACTTCTTCGGCGTTGTCTGCGCATCACGAGAACCAGTCAGCAAAGTCTCTTCCTTGACCCGCGATGCGGCTGCTGCCGTCGCCCATCTCCAGCTGCGGGGGTCGGGCGGGGGACGTTGGATGCGACGCACCGTGACATTTCGCCGGAGCTTTCAGACGCAATCGAATTTGCGTTTCCATCAGATATGGTCGAGTAATTCGTCATAGTATTGCCACGGGGCCGTTCGGGGAGGTCGGTCGATCGTCGCCAGAATGCGTCGTCTCGCGGGTGCAGAGGTATCGGTAGCGGCGGTTGCGGAGCACCAAGAAGCTGTAATGTGGTGGAAGTAATTGGTTCTTCAGTCGCAAATCGCCAAAGCGAGATCGGTGCAGATAAATAAAGAAAAGGCCGGCCCGAAGAGGAAGCCGGAAAAAGGCAAGATTAGATAGGGAAACGGCGTGAGGCTGTCTGCTCTAACAACGTTAAGTCGAGAGCCACAAAAAAAGACCCAACAAGTTGTTCAAGGTTTGGTTTGCTTGTGAAAGTCGACCGACAGCCTTGATGGGAAACAGCAGGTTTAAAATGCAGGAATGCGGTCGCTGCTCGGGTTATCGGCGTTTTTTCGTCTGCTCTTTTCGCCTGGGCTGAAGTGGCTTCAACGGTCGCGAGTCGGAGAGCGGAGAAAGGGTGGTGGTGGGAGGGGAAGAGGGCGTGACGTGAGCGCAGGTGAGCGCAGCTGTGACGTGCTTTCCCGCAAATCTCTCGAAATTGCAGCCGCCTTGCCTACGGGGACAGGCCTCGCAGGGTCCGTAAAGGGCGGGGAGCGGCGACCGAGTAATTCGACGTCGCGGAAGTGGATGGGCGGACGGACCGGCGGGCGACGCAGGCTGAGGGTTGAGGGTGTGTGTATGCAGCAAACGTGGCGCTGAGAACGTTTTCTCCTTTGCTGGCCGATCGCATGCACTGCAGTTCGGATACACAGCAGAGACAACAGAGTATCCAGACGGCGTTCGGTGTCTGGAAGTGTGGAGGTGGTGGCGAGCGAGTCACGAGCGGCTCTTCGCGGAAGGGTGTCGTGTGCTCGGAAGCACTACCACCAGCAGAGCAACTGCCGCAACGCAGTCCGGGACGGTTGCGCCCTGCTTTTTGGTCGTCCTGACTCTCGCTGTCGCCGACGGACAACGCGCGCCTGGGACGAGAGAGAGAAAAGACAAAAACTTGTTTTGCGCAAGTAACTAGGGGAAAAGGGAAAAGAAGATAAATTTTAACAAAAGAAGGTTGCGTCCCGCGTCTGGCGTGGTGGCCGCCCCTGGAGGTTCCCGCAGAATAAACCCATTCAAAAGTACTTAATAATTATGGGCGACCCAGAGTATCGAGGCCAGGTTGCGAGACGAGACGAGGGTTTAACCGCATCATCTCCATCAGTGTAACATTGTGCTATGTATGTATTAGACTCTATCCGTAGAGAGAGACTCTATTGTTCTTGTTTCCGTAATCTCTTAGGTAAAAAGACCGGTTCCTTTCTTGTCTTCTTACGTACCTGAACTCAGTCTGGGGCAGTAGCAAACCGACACTGGCCACTGCCGAACGGCCACGAGGCCTCTTTTGCGCAGGTGCAGCTTTCCCGAACCGCCCGCCAGCCCGGCCAGGTACCTGCGTGGTAGCTCTACTAGCTGAAGGTGCCAAGGTTCTTTTAGCGCCTCTCGGGTGACATTTAGTCAATCTCGCCTTGGCGCGCTCGAGGCAACAGCAGACTCCACTGGCACCCAAGGGATCCTTCCTCACTTCGGAACGGGGACTATTATTCCACACCCCTACAGTGTAGGTCGAGTATTTCGAATCCTCAAATTCAATGCAGCCTACTGCTATCGCTATTGTCCGGTACTGTTACTATCGTCCGGTGCTATTGCTGTTGTTCATCGTCGTCCATCACCGTTGCTGTCGTCCGTCATCGCTGTCCGTCGTCGTTACTGCTGCTTGTGGGAAGTGGGGTATTCAGCTTGGGGGCACCTTCTTCGCTTCCTTCGGAATGAAGGAGGGAACAGCGGAGGCGGCCGGATCCCGGCAGGAGCGAGTCACAAGCCACACATCACCTGCCCCTGCCTGGGCTGCAGTCTTCTTCGCCGTGTCGTACCTTGTAGCAACCAGCTTCAGCCACTAACAAATGCGCAGCCTTACCGCGCTTCACAACCAACATCATCGATTCACATGTCTGCTGCCCCTTTCCAATCGCAACCTTAACGCACCCTTCAGCTTCCACTGCGGTGCAACGTGCCTGCGAGACAACAAGCCACCTGCCGCTTAGCTCAATCCAACCAACCTCACCCGCGAACGAGCCGAACCGCATCCTCCGCCGCCGCCATGGACTCCTCCCTCGACAAGACGACCCTCTCCACCATCTCGCTGCTCGAGTCGCGATTACTCCGCATAGAGCACCTGCTCTACGGCCCAACTGCCGCACCGGCCTCTGCGCAGACCGAATCCACCGTCGAGGCGATGGAGGACCTGGAGCGCCGCTTCAACCACCTCCTATCTCGCATCCGCGTCTACGGCGAGCTGATGAAGATTTGTACGTCTGGCGACGTTCCTGAACAAACCTTGAGGCAGCTGCTTACCCCAGGTTCTGGCAGACAACTCCCATCCCACCTTGTTCCAGCCCCCGCCGCCCACCGAGCCTCCCATCCAGCTGGGCCCCGAAGCCATCCAGGCCACCGTCCTCGCATCCGCCGCCTCGTTCCCGGCAACCGCCTCTTCGCTGACCTCCGTGAACGACTGCCCGATCCCCGAGCCATCCCAGAGCGCCGCCCTGGCCTCTCTGGTGCCTAAAATGCGTGGCATCGAAGCAACCCAGATCGCGCAGGAAGCTGAAATGGCCGAGCTGCGCGCCCGTAGCGAGGAGGTTCTCAAGAACTGGTACCAACAAGGCGTCATGGGTGCTTCCGAGTTTGTCGCCGACCTCGAGGGCCGCGCGGAGCGGATCGAACGCCGCGTACGGAGAGCCGAGAGGGAGCAGGTGGAGGCGGCCGCTATCTGATACCCCGGACGGACCAGAACAACGACCGCCGATATTCCCTGCGGCACGGCATTGGCCGCTCGGTTGACGGCATGTTCCAGATTGCAAGGCTCGCATAGTCTTACGGTCCGGCACATATAGCCTCGGGCTGGGCCATGATAGACCATTGGTCTCTCGCCCGAGAAATGCTGTCATCCGCTGCCGTGCATGAAACGAAAGATGGCGGCTTGAGTCCAATATCTCGTCGTGTTATCGCCCTTACCAAATCGGCCACGACGACGGCGACTTTCGTCGGGAAAGTTTCCTATGAACATCACCTTGTCGGTTACAACCGTAAATCATCTCAACCCCCGAAAAAGAGACGAAAGCTTTGTCTACTAGATATGACGGAGCAACGGAATCCCCGGTGGCGACTTGCAGTAGGTTCACCGTTCAGATTTCCATCGAGGCATGTGAGCGAACGACTCCGAAAGGTCTGACGTCGTCCGCCCGAACGTCAACGCAGGCACAAAGCTTCGCGGAAGTTACTGCATCATCGGATCAGAGAACCAGTCGTATGGTGCAGTCGTATGGTGCAGGCCGGCATGGGCGGCGGGAAGGGGACAGGATTGCTTGTCCATCACTGCGGGATTTGCCTCTCCGCGTTTCAGATGCAGGTCCGTCCCAGTTACAGGATTGGTGACTCTGGACTGAACCCGATTAGCTATCTGACCTAATCGCCGACCGGGCTGGCAGAGGGTTTATCAGCAGACGCTCAGTTGACGGAAGACACTGATGAGTAGTTGACAATACGAGAACCAAGATTATCATTCACACGAGGCTGCCGCGCCTCACCTTAGGAATCGTGATCGTGGAGGGGTTTCGACACGTCGACCCGGGTGCGACGGAGAATTCGTCCGAGCACCGCGGGTCGGTGACATTGGCTGCTAGAATCGGGAGGAAGACTGATCTGCCCAGCTAGGAAAGCTTGGCTGCTATGGACTGCACACCTCAGGGGCCGTCCGAGAGCATGGGGCACGGATGGCGGACTAGTTGGCGATGGCACCCAGCGGCTGACTTCCCACGACAATGGACAAGCTCGGTGGGATTCGTGCAGTGTGATATGGCCGCGGTCCATCCTGCAGCGTGTTTGTGAGTGTACCTCCTAGCAGATTCCCCATCACGGACGCGACACCACCGAGGTGCCGTTCTACGCGTCAACTTCACCTGTCGTCACAATCTGTTGCAGTCGGTCCATCCTCCCAGACGGCAAATGTGTGAGGCTGTCTACCCCGCGTAGCCCAAACTGCCGGGTCGCTAGATGTTTTCACTTGCTCTCCAGGCCCGTTGGCTAAAATATCAAGCCTCGTGGGGAAGCCACTGCGGCGTCAGAGGGAAACTCAACCAGAGGGGGTCGTCCAATGGCGCGCTGGTTCGCCCGAGCTGGCTCGTTCGTGAGGATTGCAGGGGGTCGGAGCCAGGGGTACGCTAGAGGAGAGAGGGGCTGTGGCACGAAATTGTTAAGCGACACAGTGTGACACGACGCGGGCTGACTTCAAGCACCCAGCAGTTCTTGAGTTACGGCTGTCGCATTGCAAACGGAAACCTTTGATGGAAGAGCAGATGTCAGAAAATGCCGCGGCTTTAATGACAGATAATCTCCTCGGTAGCCAGTAGTTTGGAGCTCATGACAACAGACAGTGACTTACTATGGCGAGCATGGTCTGTCAATCTGCGTACGAATACCATTGCGGTCGATATATCGTTTCTTTAGACTTGGCACCGCAGTTGACACGAACACCGGGAGTAGGCGAATCCCAGTTCGGGAATGGGACGGATCCCAGGGGCTTTGAATCAGGAACGGTCTCGGGATCTTCGGGTGCATGAACACCACGAACATTGGACATTGGCTGCACCGCAACTCATCAGTGCAAACCATCATGGATAGGCAAGGAATGCGGTTTGGACGCGCAATGGCTCACCAGCAACCAGGAGCGTCGTCAGGCGCCGGCTGCTCTGTGGCCCGTCGGCCTGCAGCGGGTGCAAACGCTTCGAGTCCGGTCCGGTGGATGGCCTGGAGACCAGGGCGAGGCGCCGAGAGACCCGGCGATCGGCCTGGCGGCGTGTAATTTCACCGTTAATGGGGTTTCCAAATTTGGACCTTGTCGAGTCAAGCAGCGCCGGCGCCCGCAGCCGTCGCCGGCAGGTAGCAGCCACTAGTCGAAAGCGTCGTCAACGGACGAGGCTCTACGAGTGAGCTGCTATTGCAGTGTCGTTCCTGTTGACGGGGAGGTTCATGACGGTTCGCGTGGTTCGCGAGTTGGAGAATGGCCGATCAGTGTGATCCCGTCGGAGTTCCCCCAGAGTTGTGAACGCATTGCTGAGCGATCTTGGGACGAAAGAGAGTAAATGCGAGCCAACCTGCTGTCAGTGACGTCGAACTGGGCTGTGCGTGTTGTCGAAGCAGCGTCCATCCTGGACCGAGGCTTACAAAGTTTGGATGGTGCCGCACGCATGCGACCAGCTATCGCATCACGAGGTGCTCTGTAATGCTAACAAAGAGAAGAGGTGGACGGCGACGGCGCTAGCAACGAAACGCTCTGTGTAGGCGAGAGAACGGCGTCACCGGGATAAGCCACGTTTTCGAGGTTTGGGCTGTTGAAAGACTGGTCTTTGTTCAACGGCGCTTGTTCCGTGTAGGAAGAAACAGCGACTGGTCAGCAGCGTCCCGGTTTCTGTGGTTTCAGGCGTCAAACAGCGACCAACGGCCAGCCGTTTGCCGTCGATCACTCCAGGATGTTGCGGAGCAGGCAATCTACCTTGCATGGCCAACTGGCCAGATCAGTAATACAGGGTATCGGTGTGAGCTTTGGCGGAGGGTCGAGCCTACCGAGCAGATACCGCACCGTCCAGCCGCGGTAAGCAAAAACAGACAGATGGAAGGAGCTCGAGCGAAGGTGACAGGCGGCCTTTCTGCATGTCAAACGAAGTGCAGACGGACGAGTCTGATCCAGTCGATCACGGAGGTGCTTGCGGCGGCACGGTGGTATCAAAGAGGTGCCATCTGCAGCTGTCAATAACCATCAGGGGACCGGAGACGGAGGAAGCAGACCGCCTGACACGGACAATCGGTCGATGACAGGGAGCCGCGGACAGCACTGCGAGTCGGTGCAGAATGCGAGGAAGAGTCGATTTGTTGGAGGCGAAGGACACGTGAGGGTCCGAGGGTTGGGTGTCGGATGTCGGATAACCCCGTTCTGGGTGCGACTCTTCAGCGGAGTGGTCTTCAAGCCGTCAGCAACACCTGCGAAGCGAAGCAAAGCAAAGGCATCAAAGGGCGGGTTGGTGGCTACAGCCAATTACCACATCGGGTGCATGCATGCTGATCTCAGTTCGCTCACGCGGTGACGGTGTGCTGGCGATGAAACGGCACGAGAGGGCCAGAGAAAGGTGATGGAGACGCGTGATGGAGGCGCCCCTGCAGCCGGGGCTGCAGTAGAGAACGGCACCCGGGTACGGGTGCGGAAGAATCTGCATCGACACTGGCGAGAATGCGTGGACGAGGCGCCGAGGAGGCCGTTTCTTGTCTTGATTTGTTGGTGGTGTGGCTCGCATTCGCAGCCGACATATGAAGAGGTCTGACGGCGAGCCCCCTGATTTCGCGCCATTACCTCATGGTCGCTATCCACGTATCCACGTAATGGGAATTTGAAAACTTGCAACTGGAATACGGACGGAGACGGACTCGGGTTGCAAAGACGACGCGCAACGTGGAAGATGCAAATCCAAATCCAAGGCCTCGACAAGGTCGTCTCCGCTCAGGTAAGGCAAGCGGCGGCAGCCTCAGGGCTGAGAACCAGGGGTGAGGTGAGTTAAGGTGCAAAGGTACCCGCCGGTACGTGGGTATAGTCAGGGGCTGTGTGGATCGGGGGCCAATGACAGCAGACGCCGTCAGGCCACCGTCCAATGGCTTGCAGGAACCCAGGAGAACACCAAAAAAATCTCAAACCCCCTAGACAGCCTCGATGCTCTTCAGGGGGGCAGGGACCACCAGTTTCCGGGGGATTTGATAGAGGACACCGGGGACATTTGGCGGTCGATCCTCTGCGTTGCGTGCTTCTGGCAGGTACAGGATTATCAGAGGGCGAGTTCTGGGCAGGTACCGTGCTGAAAATGGACTGAGATGGACCGAGATGGAGTTGGCAGGAGGGACTTGGTGGACGTACCGCCGCACCGCGTGCCGTGAGGGCCCCACACGGGAGATCACACAGTGTTTCCCAAAGTCAGGAAGACTGTGACTCTTCCAACAGCATGTACCCTCGCGTGCCAACCATCCTTTCCGCGCGTGTCCCTCTCCCCTTATCCTCTTCCTTGGTGCGACCCAGGTCCAGGTCAGAGGCACCCAATTCTGCGCTGTAAACTCCCCGCAATCGAAGCTGTGACGGAACACGACGCTGAGTCGAGTCCATTGGCAATCGATGAATCGTGGACCTGCGCCGGCGAGGGGGGGCTTGCTGTTATTGCCAATGTTGTCCATTTCAATCTCTATCGGACGGGGGCCTATTGCTGTCATTGCAGTGTACTTTTGTTACTTGGACAGCAAGTTCCACCTCATTTGGTACTAGCGCCGTGAGACACGCCAGCTCCGCCCACCCTTCTCTGCTCGTTCCAGCGCTGGGGGCCTGTCGATGGCTTGGCTCTTTCCTGGCACCTGCTTTGCTTGGTGGTGCTTTCCCAAGGGAACTGTTATTCCACACCCCACGAGCACCTACAATAACGATAGGCAGAAGCAACGATGACGGACGACAGGGACGACAACGGACGATAGTGACGATGACGGATAATAGTAAGAATAACAAATCGTAATAAGAATAGTGATAGGCTAGAATAATCAGAGGGATAGGTGTAAATACTCAGCCTGGGGTGTGAAATAACAGTTCTTTCCCAACGCCCATCTCCAGGTCCCATCGCCCCTGCCCATCTGGTCCTCGTCTCGCTTCCCGCCTGGACCCCCGGCCCACCTTTTGCTGCGTCTCATTGAGTCTGGATCTCTCCTCCCCCTCTACACCTGCTGCTCAGGGCACCACCAACGCTGGACCATCCCGTACCTACCACCTAGGTAGGTACGCACACGCACAGCCTAAGAGCCACCCACACCCCCAGAGCCTGCGTCCGTCTGCTCTGCCCTTGCAACCTCGTCCAGCCCAACCCAACGGTAACTGGCCCTCGAGTGCTCCTTTCCTTTCCTGTCGGGGTCTTTCTCTCCTCTTTTATTTCCATTCTTCCCCCCCGTCCATTCCTCCTGCTCCTCTCACCCAATTCCCCGACAACGGTTCTACGGCTGCCGTCCACTGTCGACCAGCAGAAAACAAGCGAGGAGCGAGGAGACGAGAGATTTTTGTGGCCGATTCGTCAATAACGTACGCCTGCGCGACTACCCAAGAATAACAAAAAACACACCCCGCGCCCATCGCCCAAACGGCTCACGACCCGGGCGTAGCGCCAACAAATCCCAATCCTAGGGCGAAGAGAGAAAGAGTCCGCCCACAGTCAGTCGGCGCGCGACCGCACGGCGCAAGAAGCACGCCAGGCGAAGAGAATAGTAAGAGCAAGGGAAAAAAAAAATAGGGGCCGAATTGCTCGTCAAGCGGGTACCACAAACAAACAAGCAGTCCAGCCCAAGCCCGGCTTGGTCGGCTTACCCTCATCCAAAGTAGCCAGTTACGCATATCGCGGTTCCTCGCAGATACCTAGGAATAGCAGCACGAGGAATCGACGCCACACCACGCTTTCCACGCACGACTCTGCCCTCGGTGGCTTTCTCGAGCGACTCTAGCTAGGCCACTCGCTGTCCGCGCCGCCCACTTCCTTCTTGGGCTCAACTACCTACCTAGCCGGCGCCCTTCATTTCGCGGTTTTCGACCGACACCAGCGCCCGCCGCCCTGGTCCTTCTCTGCTGCCCCTTACAACTGTCGTCTGTTTCCCCGACGCAGTTCATCCTCGAACGCTGTTGTTGTCCTTCCTGCTCTTTCCTATCCATCATCCTTTCCGGTTTATCGCTTCTTCCGAACGACTTCGATTTTCCTCTCATTCTGTCTTACCCTTCGCCGCGACAGCACTTCATCGCCGTCCTTCGATTCGACATTACCGTCCTTCGTCTTAACACTCTCCCGACCAACCGTTCTCTTTTTCTTTCCCAGAAAAGAGGCTGCCTTGCTGGACAAGCCTCTGGAACGATCGACTCGCATTCGACACGACCGACCGATTCTCTATCTGCAATTGCCTTGCTTGCTCAACATCGTTCGATCCAGCCTTCCGTCGCTGCCTACCCAGCCGCTTCGACCCGACCTTCATCGCAGCGCCTACCCTATCTGACGCACTGGACAGCCAACCAACTTTCCAACAGCATCCCGGCACGCTTTCTTTTTATTTGGCCTACGAGACCAACCACCAGTCACTCCTTTTTTTGGACGAGGAATTGCATTCCCGCCACCACGAAACCACGAACCTACTCGCGGCATTCGAATTACGAATCGCACGTCGAATCGGCACCGTTTTGCCCGACTACACAACCCCATTTCCTTCGATCGCTCCAGGTCTCACGGTCCTGAAGCCACTCGGCTCTTACGAATCGTCACTCGCGTCGAGAGCCATTCTCGACCATCGCCCCTAGGCATCTAATTCTTGCATCCCCGCGCACCCCGAACGTCTTCCTTATGCCCTCTTACGGTTCTCTTCATTCACCATCATTGCGCAAAATGGAACAATCACGAGTTCAGTACGGGAAGAAGAGCATTAATCTGGGGAACATCATTGGTGATCCCTTCGCTCTGGCCACAGTCTCCATCTCCTTGGTAAGACGGGACGATAGCGATCCCTATTCTGTCTAAGTTCAGTGGGCTGACCAATTGCCGCAGCTTGCATGGATAATCGCATTCATTAGCTCCATCATCGCTACGACACAAGCCACCAAGGATTCGGGATTCCCTCCCTTCGCATGGTGGACAAATGTGTACATGTTCTTCCTCATTGCGGGCGTCTTCGTCGTCGTCGCCTCCGACACCACACAGACCTACCACGTCGCTCTGACGGGATACTTGGGCGCCGCCGTTGCCCTCAACTCGCTGGCTATTCAGTCGCTCATCTTCTCCTCCAATGGCGCCCGCCAGGCGGCGGGTGCAGGCTTCATTCTGATGGCCATGGTCACCGTATGTTTCGCATCCCAAAATGACGGAGGAGTCTCCAGTGACTAACCGTGCGTAGATTGTGTGGATCTTTTACTTTGGCTCTGCGCCGTCAGCCAAGCCGCGCGCTTACCTCGACTCATTCGCCCTCCAGAAGGAGTCCGGAAACAGGCAGATGATGTACGGCGGTGGCCGGCCCGAAACCTCGACCTCGGTGCAGCCTCCCCAGATGTACACGTCGGCGCAGCTGAACGGCTTCGAGAACCCGTCCCCCGTCCAGGGCATCCCGACCCAACCTCGCGAGTCGGCGGTGGCGCCGTCGTTTCCGGCGCCGGGCGTCCAGAAGACGCCAGACCAGGAGGTGGTGCCGCCGACCGAGTACCCGTACCGCGCGAAGGCCATCTATAGCTACGAGGCCAACCCGGACGATGCGAACGAGATCTCCTTCACCAAGCACGAGATCTTGGAGGTCAGCGACGTGAGTGGACGGTGGTGGCAAGCACGCAAGGAGACGGGCGAGACGGGTATCGCGCCCAGCAACTACCTGATCCTGTTATGATGAGCTCACGAATTTCATTTCGCCGTTGGAGAAGATGGGAGCAAAAAAATGACCATATGGGACATGGGATGGTTTCGCGCTCAATGCTTGTTGGAGTACATTAGGGTGTCTTGTCCGGGATAAAAACCGCCGCCTTGTTTTCGAGCTACTGGCGGCCCACGTATATCCGCCGAAACGGCCTCTTTTTCTTCTACCTGTCTTTTTTACTTCTACCCGCCCACCCTCGCGTGCAGGCTTTGCTTCCTCCCGCCCGTAGTGTATGTTGCCGATGGGCACGCCGAGGGATCCTGCCTTTTTTTCTTTCTGTTTTGTGTTTTCACTTTTGTCTGGGACGGGTTACGAGCAACGGGTCGGGTCATTCGGATAGCTATGGTAGCTCGCAGGTGGGATACCCATGCATGTTGGTGTTCCCTTGCTGTTTACAAATGGCATTTGCACATATCCACAGTCGTCGATGCCGAGGCTCCAGATTGAAGTGATACAATCCGTCGTCCACTGTGCTCCCTCGCCGTACCTCCTGCTAGGCACTGGCCGACCATCCCTCGGCGTGCCACGTCGTACGATGCTTGACTCGGGTCTTGGAACAGCCTCGATGTTGCCTTCTCGACCCGGATGCGCTTCGCTAGTCGAGCTGTTTCAACCTCGTGCAGACTATTTCCCGGCCCAGATTCCCCAAGCTGAGGGTTCCGCCACGAGGGTGGCCGGCAGAGCGTGGTCCACCTCCGTCATCCGTCCGAGTATCATGTGCCATCCTTCCGCATGCGTGCGGTTCCCTCGATCCGGGTAACTGGTAAGTGGCTTGCATGTATCAACACCACCCCGAAAAGAGAGCTTCCATCAAAAAGCTTAGTCCATCAATCCTTTCTTTCCACGTCCGCTTCCGCGCTCAGGCTTTCTCCAGCCTCCTCCTCAGCTCCCTCTCCTTGGTCAACACCTCCAACTCGAGCCTTTCGACGCTGTACTCCAGCGCCTCCCTCCTCTGCCTGACCGCCCTCGCACGCAGCGCGCTCTCCCCTCCGAGGGCCCTCTTCTTCCCCGCCACCACGCTCTTATTCTTCTTTTCCGAGTATTCGTCGTCCGCAGGCTGGGCCAACCGTCCTTGCAACAACTCGCACCGCGCCTTGAGCGTCTCGATGCGCCTCTCCCGGCGGTCGACCTGCGCATCGGCACGGTCCAGCAGCAGCGCGACGTAGGGACCGATCTCGTCGCGCAGCGAGGCCTCGGCGGCGGCGAGCGTGGGCTGGGGCACGAGCTCGAAGTGCCGCGTGGGGCGGAGGACGGAGGCGGCGCGGGGGAGGTCGGATACGCCCGCGTCGAGGGCGGCGACGGAGGACTCGAGGAAGGAGAGGGAGGAGCGGAGGGAGGCTACGCAGTCTGCGTAGGCTGTTGCGTTTTGGGCTGCTGTTGACATTTCGGCCTCCTTGTTTATGCTTGTTTTTGGTGATGTTTTGCTTCGAGCGCCGGAAAAGGCGGGGCGTTTTCTGATCGATCGGAGATGGGTACGAGGAAGTCGCTGACGTCGGTGGTGTTTTGGATTTCTTGGTCGAGTAGATGGGGGAGTTTGTGCTGTTTTGGTGATGACGATTGTGGTGTTTGGTTGTTGCTTTGTTTTGGCGAGACTGACGGGTGGGGTTCTCTTTCCCACGTTGTTTACTCTGCCCCACGCCCCAGGAACCGGGGGTTTGCTGTCAGGGGGGGGAAGGTGACAGGATGGGCACGGACCACTGGTTGACGTTCTCGGTCAGCCAAGGTGAGTCTCGGTGTGGAGCTCACACCTTGAGGGGACTCTTCCAAAAATGAGTATCCCCTATTCCCTTATTACATCACAAGAACAGTAAACAGAAGCAATAAAGACAAACAGTAGCATTCCCAAGGACGCATAACATTACTCAGGGGAAATAGTAGCGGACTAGAGTAGCTAGAGGGCGTGTGGAATACTCAACCTGGAGCCGTAGAATGAAAGACCCCCCCCCCCCCACCTTGATCTTGTTAGGTAGACGGATCCGGGTCTGGCGAAAACCCCAAGACCAGTTTACCACTGCTCATGATGTAAACCTCTCTTTCTCGAGATCAAACTTCTCGATACATCCACATCGTTCACCGCCTCTTGCGGGCGCCAAAGCGCAACGCAGCCCGACATACCCAAGACCCAAGGCCAACAACCCGTAAGCCAGTCTAACTACTACTGCTGCTCGGCCGGCCGAATCACGACGCATCACGTAATCATCGCGGACACATCACACTTGCGGGCGGATGCAGTGAGACTGGGCGGACACCCAAGTCCAATCCACGTCGATCCAGCTCCCCATCCAGCCCGTGTCTGACAGCCAACCGGGTACGCCTCCCCGAACCGAGCCGTGTCGTTGGACCGTTGGAACGGCTGTTACCTGTCGAAGGCGGGCGGGAAACGTGAGGTCGGCTGGCCTCAACTTCGGCCGTTGATTCGCACGCTCGTTTTCTGATTCTCATCTATTAACCCATCATCACCGTCGGCAAGCCCGCGCGCGGCCGACTCTACCTCGTAATGTGGGTTCACGGAAGGGGCCCCATTTAAACCGCGAGCCGGCATGCCGTTCGTTCGGGGAGCTCCCGTCCCCCTCCCCCACATTTTAAATCCACACTTTGCATACCCGACCTTCCGGGCTGCTAGTACTCTCGCAACGCAGGAGCATTGACCTCCCGGACTGTCATGCCCTTGACACAACCCCAGAGCCGCATTGTTCATGTAGGGGGAGGGGGAGGCGCGCTCGCGCCGGGGAGCTGACCTGCATATCTGGACACTCGCACAGATGCAACGTTGTTGTCCTCCCCCGGGGGCTGCTTACTCCGCTGCAGCGGGACGACATTTTGTGAAAAGTATCACCGCCACCACCCTTCCCCCGCGCCCCCCTCGCTGAAACGGCCGCAGTGACCGCGGATGTGGTTTGTGGTTATATTAGCCTTCAACGGCATCCGGTGGCGGGCGTTGGACGGCAGCCCTTCCCATCCTGGCTGATTCTCTTGACATCCGTGATCACTATTTAATTATCTCTAAGGACCTCCCCAGTCGCAAGAACAGGGACGAAGAAGGAAAGATCATCCATCTCCAACCATGCTCATCTCAAACGTCCAACGAGCAAACAGCTCACCATCGTCCTCAGCATCTTCAGCCGTAAGTCCTCCCCCCTTCGACCGTCACCCCAAAGACATCATGACTAACCCCGTCACAGACATCTTCCCTATACCCACCATCCCAGCGCGGCATGTCCGGCCCCACAACGACGGCGGTGGCAATCCTCGTCGCCGTCCTGCTCCTCCTCGCAATCTCCCTGATCGCCATCGTCGAGAACCGCAAGCGCAAGAAGCGCGCCGCCGCCGCCCGCGCCCACGGCGGCCCGGACCTGGAGCGCTACGACACACAGCTGTCCGTCGCCAGCTTCGACACCATCGACGGGCTCAAGGCGCCGGCCCCTGTCGCGAGGAATATGTTCAAGGGACGGCGGTTCCTGCGGCTCACGCGGGCGCGGTCATAGTCCTGTGAAACTTGAGAACGGAGTCTTTTCTTTTTCTCGGGGACTTGGGTTAAATCAGGTATTTGGCTGGCTGGAGTTTGTGGAAAGGGGTTATGGATGAATGCTACGACACTTACACGTGAGAGGAAGTTCCAGAGTACTTCCCCAATTGCGTAATGTTAATACACACGTTTTACACCGCTTACACTTGCTGTGTTAGGTTACTACTGGGCGACGGGATAATATGCTACTGTCAAACAGACCGTTTTCCCCCTTTCTCCCTCCCTCCTCCTCTTTCTCTTTC
>WIGO01000264.1:45971-60435 GCA_014235945.1 Colletotrichum plurivorum
AAATGATGGAGACGGACGACAATGATGGAGACGGACGACAATGATGGAGACGGACGACAATGATGGAGACGGACGACAATGATGGAGACGGACGACAACGGCAATGACAGTAATATTCCGGGGGACTGCGGGTTCACCAAGTAGAGCGCGTCAAAAAAGGAGAAAAAAAAAACCAATTATACCTCGTACACTTCCCAAGGCCACATAGCCTGTTGATTTGACCGTAACAAAATTGAAGATCGCTGAATGCAAACTATAACTTTTGCGGAGGTGAGGTTGGAATAGCCATATTAGGAATGTACGCCAACGTGGGGTAAGAAAATGTATCGTTGCCGGGTGAGAGGGCATACACGCCCTTGGCTCATGCCAGTTGAATCTGATAAGCATCATCGTTCCCTCCCACGATGTAAACACAGATTCGTTTCTGATGACTTCACTCTTTTACTGCCATAGTCGAAACAGAAGAAAAGAGCGCAAGGGAGGGCGCCATTATCACAATACACGATACCTAGCCGCTGGCCACTTTGCTGGGACATCGTTATCAGTCATAACTTATTTCTTTTGCATAGACCAGGACATCTCTGACCGACGAGTGTCATTTCACCAACTTGAGAAAATATCTCGTCTTGGGAGGTGAAAACAACACTTGGGATCACGCCTGCCTTGGTCGGCAGAACCTGAGGCTGCCCGACAACCAGCTCAACCAAAACAGCCAAAAAAAAGGGGAAGGCACGACCAGTCATCGACCGCACCTTCCGTCAACAACCAGCAGTTGTAAACAAACCTGACATTAGGGCTTCTCAATTCACATCGGCTCACTACACAATAATTCACCTCACCTCTTCTCATCTCACACATCGTCACCCACAGACCTTACCTCACATACCTTTCACCATCGCCAACCTCACTTCGGCCCTCACTTCAGCGACTACATTCACCATTAACCGTCTCACAAGGTATCGCACCTACCTGATTCACCCTCTCGAGGCCTCAATCAACCGCAACGGATCTCTCACCTTCCCCAACCCACGAGACTTCAAAAGACTCTGTCAGAGAAGCCTTACTCACCGAGAGGAACTCCCCAAGAACCAGTCAAGAAACATCCTCATCACCTCTCCGCCTCATCAAGCACACACTCCATCAGACAAGTCCCACTCACCAAGAAAGAACCCCCCAAAAACCAATCAAGAAACATCCTCAACCCCTCTCCCAACCACACCCAATCCACCCAAAATGTGCACAATCCACGTCGTCAAGTGCCCAGACTGCGCAGCAATCCCCTCCGCCCACCGCCAGCCCTGCAAGGACACACCCCCCCACGGCCTCTGCCGCCGCGGGCTGACAAACCACGTAACGACCTTCCTCCTCCCCCTCCGCTGCGAAGCCTGCCTCGCCAAGAACGGACCCTACCACGCCCTCCCTCCCATGTCTCCCGATGACGACGACGACAACACGACAAGCCCGCTCGAGCAGCGGAGCAGCTTCGAGAGCCTGAGCAGCAACCGGATGGAGCACTACGAGTGGCGCCTGCGTGCGATGTGGAAGCGGCTCGCGAGGAAGGCTAGAACCTTGTCGTCGTGTCTGGACGAGCAGCTGAGTCGACTGTCGGCCGGGGTCAGGAGGACTGCTCGTCACCATCGCCTCGGAGGAGGAGGAGGAGGCTGCGGCATCGTCGGTGGCTACTTTGAGATCAGATCGAGAAAATCGAAAAGTCGTGTTTGACCCGCCGCGCGCGAAAAAAAAAACCACCGCCACTCTCTCCTCTGCTGACGTGGCTCGCTGGCTCGTGATAAAAGTACGTGGTGTTGCGAGGCGTGAAGGTGACTCTAAATACTCAGTCATGGCATCCACTTGAGCCCGGAACGTGATGGTTCCTGGCGGACCACCGATCGGCCCGAGTGCGATGTAAAAGATACAAGCTCACGATGTACAGGTAACGGTGATATACTTCATTGGGGCTGAGAGCCATCTTGAGACTTTAGAGGGGCAGCGTGGGCAGGGTGATCGCTCCTGCAAGTGGTTTACTCGGTCTTCCCGGCAGGCAACTGCGGGCAACTCAGGGCTTGAGGGACATGGGTATAGCAGCATGGCCGATACCAGTCGCTGTAAGCACAAAGGCAATCAACCCGGCACATATAACATAAAGGTATAGTCCTCTTTCCAAGACTTTGTCCGCTCAGACCTCTTGCTATGGCACAGAGTCTAACAATAGACAAGGCAAGGACAGCGAACGACTGTTCTTAACCAGTGTCGGTCGTCAAAACAAACTTATTACCCCTCTCTTACAACAGGCATAATCAACGAACGAGGTTCCGGCAGCCGTGGCATGATGGTGAGTTGCTGTTTGGCATCTTCGGGGGACCCCCACACATGACGGCGTCCACATCTGACGCAAGGCCAATGCAGCGCCCCACCCGATCTCCAAGACTCTCGAATCTTCGCGAAACACCCAGCCGAGTGCCCTCCTCCCCGCCGGGTCCCGCGGCAGGTTGAAGACGGCATCCGTCATTCAGAGAAACAACAACTGTTTAGCATCGCAAAAAATTGACAAAAATGGTTACCCTCAATGACATGGTCTAGAGACGCCACCGGCCGGTGCATTTACCCCGGCAGACAGAACAGCATTGACGAAGGAGCAAACTGGGGCTTGGAAGCGGTGCGAATACTGCGAATGCCCTCAAACTTTGGATTGAGGGGGCGAGGACGCGTGCGTGGCTGCGCAAGCCCAAGGACATGACCGAGAGACAAGGGGTTGATAAAATTTTGTCGCAGTCCGCCGCCGCAGAGTCGTGATTGCCTTGAGAGGAAATGATCGTCAGCGCTTGTCAAACCCCGTTCAGTCCGGAACCTTTGCCCATTGTGACAACCAAAAAGTAACGGCGATTTAGCCACCATCTCTGCTGTCGCATGCCATTTCAATCCCATGCCATTACCAAGACATTGCTCCTTCTTATGCTAAGATGACAGGCCGGAGTCGGCTCCGAAGCATGCGCTGCTAACGTTGGGAGCGTCTAGCACCAGGAGGTGTTGGGATGTGTTCGATGGGACACATGTGAGGGTCGCAAGTACTGACACGATGAGGAAACATTTCTCCGGGTGGCTGGCATTCCGCAGGTGCGCTAAGACATTGTGCGGTCGCATTATTGCGGCCCGATAGGCATGTTGCGTGGCGGGGTGGTGATTGCTTGTTGCATCGTGAGCGACCGAACAGACAGACCCTGATAGTTTTGTGCGGGGTTTCCTCGCGGGGCACGCCCAATTGTCCATCACCGTCGGATACGACTAGTATAGAGTGGAAATGCTTATGGCGGCTTCAGCACGACTCGGATGCAGCACCCACGGGCGCGTTCGGCGGGGGCTGTCGTGGTTAGGATGGCCGGGTAACCTGGGATGATAAAACTCAATCTCGTTGGGCTTCAACAGGCGGCGGGCATCCGAGGTGTCGCGGCGAGATTCGTGCGCCCCCCCTTGATGACGTGAGTGAGAGCTGGAGGCGGAGGACTTTCTCCAGGGATGGAAATGCAAAGCTCGAGCTGGCGGGGGCGAGGTCAGCACGTAAGATGCAGAACTGCGATACCCTTGCTCTCGTGCATGCCGGTGTGCTCCGGCCGCCAGCTCTGCGTATTGCATCTCGTCCGACGTCGATATCCGTATCTCGAACCCGAATCGCTATCCGCTGGTCTGGGACCACCGGAGGCCCTCCGTCCGCGAACCGTATGGTGATTGGCAGCTCCTGATCCACGGGTGTCCAACAAGCCATGCCACATAATATGCTAGCGACCCACGTCGGATCCCTCGCATGACCCCTGCATTGAAAAGCCAATGGCTGCTGAAGCTGGGTCGAGAAAGTCTGTCATGCGCCGTGGTGACATTTGCAAGGCACCTGCCAGGCATACGTTATCCGCAAAGCATCATATAGACGGTGGGAAATGTGCGCTGGAGGTGCGTTCTGTGAGTGCGACTGTTGATCGGCACGCCGAATGCTCCCCGGCGAGGCGAGGTGCCTCGGTCAGAAACGACAGGTGACCGCTCGAGGCAATGGAGGCGAACAGTGGTGCAGAAATGTTCAGCATGTGCGCCCATGTCCAATAGCAGCACGAATCGGGGTATCCAGGTTGATGAATCACCAGTGAGTCGCGTCACTACTGCATAAGAGTACGCCGTAGTAAATGGGACGGATGGTCTGGTGCGGGTGAGGTTTCTCCAGGGCAGCGCGATCCCTGCCAGAGAGTCTCGTCGAGGGGATCGCGGGCTTCGGCGGGCCACTAGTACAACCGCGGCCTGCGCACCTCCTACGAGGCGCATGGCCGGCAGCGACCGCCGCCAAAATGCGCAAATGAGCCTCATGGCGGTGGGGGCCAAAGCAAGGTGATTCGCCACGCGTGATGTTTTAGCTTCGTGGCGGAAGGCCAAGAGGGCATTCCCGCCCAGGGTCTCAGGTCGGTCCAGACTCGCCCATTTTGCTTCTTCGAAGGCACCACGGCACCTGAAGTTCGTCCGCCTCGTGGCCCGTGGACGCCACCTCGTTCGATCTACGTGAATCTTCAAGTCAGTCGAGCGAGGGAGCTGCTTACCCACCTGCTGATGGAGTGTCGAAGCGGTTCGCTGCCATGTGGCTCCCGTCCCTCCCACGGCTCGTCAAGGAAGACCGATGGAGATAGTTTAAATCCTCTGACGTTGTCTCGGGCAAGTTGGTAATCGTGGTTGTGCAGCTGAGGCGAATCGGTCGATTCGAGACTGGCGAGTATACCGTGCTGGTTGGATGAAGAATTTGAGCGTGCTGTGGTGTTCGTGGCCTCCTCAGCCTCAGTCAGCAGGGGCGTGGTCTCTCTCGGGGCTCTTCACGGAGCTAGTGCATGAAGATATCTGTCCCCAGTACGGAAGGACGGTACTTGCTCGCGAGGAGGCAACGGTGCCGGCGTCACGGTAGAGTAGAGCAGAGAAAAGGAAAGGACTCGGCGGGATGACGGCGTGTCTAGAGAGATCACGGCAGCGGGTAGCGGCCGAGACAGCGGCGGCGACAGCAACAGTGAAAAGCTGACAGGCAGGGTCGGAGGTGACAGTCGGTTTCGATTGCGATATTGAGGAGTGCTTGCGTGTGTCCGGCGTCGGCGCTGTCCTGTCATGCGGCCCGGAGCTTATAGTCCAGACGACTTGTCAAAGCTCCTTCGAGACGCAAGCTGCTGCAGCTTCGAAGGCGGAACAGCCGCGGAAGGACGGAAAGCTATTATCGGATTGAGCGCGCACGACTCGCCGTTCTAACGGCATTCCCACTCGTCATGGACCCGGCCGAGGGCTTAGAAGGCCGGCTGGGAGATGAGGGCGGGCGGAGTGCATGTGTCGACCCGCCGGCGGCGGGTGTTGGTTAATGGCGGGCAGAAAAAAGGTCTTTCTGCGGCAACGTGTTGTGTTGTGTGATGGAGCAAGATTGCCATATTAGACGAGGCGTTGGAGGCGTTGGAGGTGTTGGAGAGGAGGAAAACTGCTTAGCCGTAAGGCAGGCCAAGGTGCAGGGAAGGAGGGCGAGGCGAGGCGAGGCAGGGCAGGGCATGACAGCACTTGAGCAGGGAAGGTGCCGGTCGGTGGTGAGTGCCTCCGGGACGCAGGTGGCAGCGCAGTGCAGGTGGTCGTTACTTCCCTCAGGTACCGGAATGGGATGGGATGGGATTGTTGGAGGAAGGAATGGGTCGGACGGTCAGGCAGGTGCAGGTGAGCATGGGATAGATATCTCTAGATGTATCTAGAGAGTTCCTGCCTTACCTTCAAGTACCTCAGGTACCTGCCTACTTCCATACCCATCCAGTACCTACCCACCTAGTAGTCAAGTAGGCATCGCACCTACCTTCTGATGGGAAAGGTAAAAAGGAAGCCTGGGAAGTAGGTACCTTGCACACTCCCGCGAGAAACTGTATCTTGACGGGTATCTGTACGGAAGGCGCCTCGCTACTTTCCTCTATTCTGGGATGGAGAAACATAGTACCTGCTACGTAGGTTCGCTCCCCTTGAGTTCTCGCGACCCTTGTTGGACCCTTTTCGGAGAGCTTGCTTCACCTACCATTACCCACCTTACCTACCTATAGGTAGGTATACCAGGTACATTCGTTAGGTCCCTGGGCAACTCTCTCGCAGTCTCCCCTACTTTTCGCCTCCGTTTTCTCTTCCTCCTGCCCCGGGCCGACCAGGTGACCATTTGCGGTGGCGGTGGTGCTCCTGCCGCAAAAACGCAAAACACACGGCAGGACCAAAAAAAAAAAAAAAAGGAGACGCAGGACGCGGAGTGGCTCCCCCAAGTCGGTGGCTCCAGTGTCCTGTGTCCTGTGGTGTGTGGCCCTTCAGTGTTCCATGTGGATTCCGTTCGAGAGCGAAATAGTGGGTCCCGCCCGGTAGTATCACGCAGTGCTCCATGCGGTCCCGTAAGCGCTGCCTTGCCGCTTGGGCCTATCACAGGGGTTGAGGAGCATTTGCTCCGGCAGGGCCCCAGAACGGGGGACAGCCCGGCCTCTCTTTCTCGATGAGGCGTGTTGGAGTTGGAGTTTGGCCCCGTCGAATCTGTTTTTTTCCTTTCCCATGTTGCCCGCTCGCCCGTCACTCGTCACCTGTCCCCTCTGAGTTGTTGGGTCTACTGTACATATACCCGAGCGGATGCTCCAGTGTGGCTTTGCACTCCCGTGGTCCCGTACCGTCCCTCACCTTGGCCTGTCCTGGCCTTCCTGGGCCCTCCTAAGACGGGGGGAAGGTCAGGGGAACCTACCGTCTTATAGGCAGTAGATGGTGTATCCCCGTCCCCCATTCTGCTGCTTGTCACGCACTTCTGTACCTTCTGTACCCAGCCTGTCCTCGTCTTGACCCTTACTAATAGAGGCCGAGGAGAAAGGAAGAGGTACTCAGTACCTTCTCCCCCCGCGCCTTTCACTTCGAGGTACCTCGCCTTACCTTAGTCCTTCTTTCCCTTTTGCTCCGGGCTGGCAGTCCAGCCAGCCCAGTTCGGTCCCCTCGAAGGGAGGAGGGGACTGGGATTATCGTAAGAAAGAATGGGATATGGGACGCACCAAAATATATACCCAACCGTACAAGTCAAAAATCATCCATTCACATTCTGATTAAACTCTGCCTCCAGTCCGCTCCGCGTTGCCGTCCGTTACCCGTTGCCAGTTGCTTTCCGCCTTGCTTGCCCTGCCCTTGCCTACCCGTCCCCTTCGCGTCCCTTCGAGTAGCATCGAGTTCTATTTTTCTTTCTCCCTCCTTTCTCTTCTCTTTTTCTCTTTCGCCTCCCTTCCTCCCTGTCTGCTACTTTTTATCTTGGCTCCTTGCCCCGACCCTCCTCCGAGGTGCCCTCCCGGCCGCCGACGACATCGTGCCAGGCCCCAAGCTTCGCAATCACCCACACACGCCCCCCTTGATTACGCTATCAAACACGCCCCTCCACCCTCGTCCAACGTCAACTGGTACCCCCCAGTCCACGTCTACCAACCAGAAAAGAACCAGATACCCTCGTCGCAACGTCCGTCGTTAAAAACGCTCCGGCCCTGGCGGGGGTCCCTGTGGAACCAGCTGTGTGGCGAGTCTTTCCCCAATCCTGCCACGCCATTGGATGAGCGGCGCAAACCCCGGTGGGCAGCAGCCACATCTGCTCTTTATATCAGCCACACTCGGGCCGCCAGTTTGGCACGCTGGCCAGCGCCAGGCCCGGTGGTCCCTCCGCCTATTGTACGCTTTGCTGTCCATTGTCTTGTCGAGGAGTAGTAGGAGCACCTCCATGTTGCCCTCTACCGAGCGCACAATCTCATTATCATCACCAGAACAAACAACGCCAACGACTTCAACGTTCTTCACGACACGACGCCGCCCAAAAGGCGCGAAACAACCTTCATTCGGCTTTCATGTGCGTTGAGCACAAGTCTGTTTGCCCAGTCTGTCGGAGACTATACCTCGTCTATGTTTCTTTCTGCCACGAATACCATCCGCCCCTTCTGGCGTGTCCTAGGGGTCTTGTAGTACGCCCGATGCAGATGCTCGACGGTCGATGTCCGAGCCCTGTCTGTCCAAACAGCCGGGTCGGAGGCTGTCTGGTCATTTAGACGATAGACAGTTGCTCCTGGACGACAAAAATCCGATGTAAGCCCCCAGAGCCCAGTTTCAGCCCCCAGAAGAAACCAAGAAGAGAACAGTTGAAACCCGCAAAAAGGGAAAGAACACTCAGTGACTGACGTACTTCACAGCTTTTGACCGCTAATGTCCACTTCCACCACCTGGTCGATGCCTTCGTACTGCGGAAGGTCCAGGTTGTACTTTTCAGCAATGCCTGGCGAAACGAATCTGCTCCCAAGGTCAGCCGAATCCTTTCCTAGCCATTGGAGGACGGGGCTCGTGCCTTCCGCCGACGAAGTGCCGTCCTTTGAAGTGCTTCACCAGCGGCTTTGGTGCCGTCAGGCTGACGAGGACCGCAGGGTGGAAAGAGCTGCCGAGGCCAGACGATGGCGGGCCATCCTCGATATTCCACGATGATGGAGCGTCAACCGAAGTCACGGGCAATTTCGTCTCCTCGAGCGCCTTGATCACTGCGGGGAAGGGTTCCCGGACCTCGCCAGAGAAGCTGAATCCTGAGATCACGACGTTAGGCGCGCACGGAAACCTTTTCCGGCCGGTACAGGGACAAAGAACAGAACGAACCGAAAATGGCGTCCACGACATGGTCTGTAGATTGCAGTGCCTTCGGGAAGTCATCGACGAACGGGACGTTCAGGTCCTCCAGCTGCTGCGCCAGTCGCTGAGAGAAAACGATTAGCACAACTCCGCCAACGGTAGGCCCAGTGGAATTCCTCAAGGGGGTTTCATTTCGAATGTACGGGCAGCATGACACACACGCAAACCTTGCCGCCGTTTTCTTTCTCAGGGGGAAGCACAGCACACGGTCTGTGCATTTGCATAGCGGAGCGTAGGAGGATATATATGCGGAGAAAAAAAGTGAGAATGTGTGATGTGCGGAAGGCTCGACGACGAGGAGTCGCTGATAGAGGGCTGGTGACAGACATTTTGCCCATGCATGACGCGATGAATCCAACGAATCCAACGATGTAGATTAAAAGGTAAATCGAAATCTTCACTCACTTGATACAATTCGTTCTTGCTCCGCTTGGGGTAGTAAACGGAGGGTTTGTAACCGTAGTGACGAAGGTGACGGGCAGCCACGAGGCCGTCGCCGCCTGACGCCGAGTTAGCAGTATCCCGGAGCGAGGCAATCCGTAGTTACCGTTGTTGCCTGGTCCGCAGGCCACGAGAATGTTAAGGCCCTTGCTGAGAGGGTGGACGCGAAACACTGTTCTCGACGTCAGCATTCGGCTCCGAAGACGGGGCCCGAAAACCGACCGGCCTGCGAAACGGAGAGGCCGGCCAACTCCATCAGTTGGTCGAGGGAGAAGGCGCCGGTGCCGCTCATCAGGTCCTTGTCCAGGGCGGCTGCGGCCTTGGCCGACAGAGTCTGCGGTTGTTTCGGCAGTCAGTGACAGTCGATCCTTCCGAATCTGTGGTAAAATACGTACCCTGAGAGCCATGATTCTCGAGGAAGCAAAGTAAGGTGAAAAATGCGGCGAAATGTGTTGATCTCTGGTAAATCGAGAGGTGACGTTGAAGTAGGTAATGAGCTTTAGTAGTGTGACGGGGGTGGATGTGGACGACAAGAGGGACGTGCGATTGACATCACCTCCGCACGCCGTGTCGGCGTTGTGGGACCCACACAGTTTGGGTGCGAATGGATGGCGTGCGTACTGTGAATACTCAGGCAGTAGCGATAATGACGGACGACGATGACGGACTATAGTAATAATGACGGACAAGAATAAGAATATTGTATATGCTTAGTAACGAGCAAGGTAAACTTGGAAACCGCGGAAATGGCGCTATGGAACTAGTTGCACAAACTATATAATAATTTAGGTTCCTTTGAACGTGTTCCCGTTAACCAGTCCTCCGAACAGCAACTATTCATCCAATTCCTCTTGCTTATGATGAGGGCAAGCGACTTCCATCAAACCTGTGTGTAATATCAGAAGCTCGTCGGTACCAGCATCCCGTCATTATTGCTGCTTGTGGGAGGTGGGATATGGTATTCCGCTTGGGGTTCCAGTTGTGAAACAATACTCCCCTTTGATAATGCTTGTACGGGACAAGTAAGTAGCTAAATAATGCCCGATTGGAAAGTAGCTCGTTATTGGTAAAGACACTGCAATATCTTCCCAACGTTGCTTCTAGCCTCACAAACAATAAGGTGTTGTTAGAGTAAAACCTTCTCTGGACCTTGTTTCAAGATATCTTAGTACGCTGCTTAAGATCAAAGAGATTGTTCGACAACTCATAAATCTTGATGTCGAACATGAAGGCCTTTCAAAACGTACTCATAGGTAGCCACGCTGGTATTATATTGGTCGCCGGGAACAGGTAGCCAAATATTCGGACAGTTGAGGTGCAGTGGTCGAATCTTCCCGAGAGCTTCGGCCACAGAGGACCAAAAAGGGGTAATCAATCACAAGCAAACGGGTTGCTGCGCACCAGAGTCAAGACAACTCGAAAGAGAAGGGTCCAGGCAAGTGCATCCCACGCGGTCTCCGGCAGTGTAGGTGTTGTCCCCGAGCATGTCTGACTCACGCCTGCCAGTTCCTCGAATCAGGGGCCCAGGAACACCACAGAGTCCAGCCGGGAGTGACAGGTCGTCCGAACGGGTTCCGTCCCGAAGACTTGGGTGTTCCTCGGGAGCTATGTGGCGGGAGCCAAGATCGACATCTAATGTGCTGGCGAGACCTCGAGGATCTAGACTTTCTGTCTTTTTGCTGTGCTTCAAGATACCTATGCCCTCGCGGTGTTGATGGATGAAACATGGCAATCAGCACCACATCCCGATCTCCAGCTACACACCGCCAGATCGAAAAACAAAATTCGCGGCTGTGGAATTTAAGGCAGAGAAATCGATCGAGATGAAGCCCCCCTTCTCCACCGTCTCGCCGAACCCCGCGCCGGCGATCGCGGCCAGAGGTCCGGCATCGTCCCCGCAGCTATGATGGCTGCGGCGACGCTAGTGGCGACTCTGGGTCGTTGCTGCTAGTTTGAATCCCGCCGCCAAAGCGACCGACCGAAGGCCACTGGCGTCCCAACTTTTACACCCCGCGCTCGGATCCCAATCGTTTGACTTCCTTCAGACCAAAACCTAGAAGAGCTCCAAAGTCTCGAGAGCGGCCTGGAATGTTCGGGTTTCGACGACGAGGCTCGGATGGGCAAGAGGATACCTAGCGATCTGTGTTTTGCCGACGAGTGCTTGGGAGCGAAAAAAGAGCCTGATAAGGGGTTGCGGAGAGAACCCTGTCGCATCCCCCCCTTATGGCATGGGGTTGGGGGCTTTTGGCTGTTGGCTGCGTCTGCTGAGACAAGATGAAGTCAGCCTAGCGCTCAAGCGGCTTGCCGATATGTGCCGACTCATCTGGACGCCGCCGTTCTTCTGTCCCCGCCGTGCCGCCCAATGAGCCACTCTCCGCCCGTTGTTCCTGGCTCTTCTTTCATTAACATGGCCCTAGAAGCCGTTGGAAATCAACAGTCGAGCTAACCGCACCGTATAATGGCGCGACGCGATACGAGCGCGGGGTGAAGGCCTACCCATCCGGCACGGCGCAGCACACCACTGAAACAATGTGTCTACCTAGCGATCAACAGGAATTCCATCCATCCTCTGACGGCCGCAACAGACGTGTTAGCGCGAGCTCATGTGGCTGGTGATTGATTGGGATTTCCGAGTGTGTTAGTCGACGACCGGGATGTGGTGTTCTGATTCGCCCGACATCCCTGGAGATGTTCACGCACTAAGGCGGAAATATGTGGTCGTCGTCGTCATAAGGGCTCGACGTGCGCTCAGACTCGCCGAATGAGGGGCCGCCTCGCATAAACCATGGCCGGGCCTGGGCCTATCAGCCCCCCGGGCACCCACAGACTCCGACGTCACCGACGCACGTCAGCTTCACACCACCATCCCCTCTTATTCTTCCTTCTCCAACACCACTATCCCTCAACTCCCTACGTCACCGGGCGGTCGAGACGCGGCTCTGCCACATAGTAGTTATATAGAGCACCAGCCACAACCAAATGGGACGACGGCCTGGATCTTTCGAATATAATCTGTTCACTGTGATCTCAACCCTCCATCAAAAGAATCGTCCAAATATCCAAGTGTCTGTTTCGGAACTGATCAGCAGCACGTACCCTCTCTGCTGTTGCTCATACGGGTGCTTTCCATCTTGACATCGTTTCGTTTCTGTCTGTCGACTCGCCATCTCACATATCACATTTTCCACAATGCCTAGGTCACAAAGTAAGTTACTCCTGAGCCTCGGGGGTGTACGGCATCAACTAACATCGTCTTCCATCAGACTCGACCACCATCCGGGTAAAGGCCCCGAAGCAGCCGGAGGCCGCTGCCGCGGGCGAGCAGAAGGTGAAAAAGACCGTCACCAAGGAGCAGCTCGCCGCATACTACGCCAGAAAGGCCAGGGAGGCTGCAGCGGCAGTCGAGGAGGAGAAGTTGTTGTCAGGAGGCTCAGCAGCGAAGCCATTCACATCATCCGCCCGCAGGGCCGCAGCCGATGCCACAAAGGAGGTCAAGCAATCCTCTTCATCAGCACGCAGAACTGCCGGCGACACCGCGAAGCCCGTTACATCGTCGTCCCGCAGGGCCGTTGCCGAGGCAACCCAGGATGTGAAGCCATCTTCCTCCGCGCACCGCTCCTCCCACAGACCCCGTAAAACCCCCGAGGAGGCCGCGGCGAAGCCAGCACGATCATCCGCTCTCAAGACATCCTCCAGCGCCGCACAGAAGTCCTCCAGCTCCGCGCACCGCCACGTCCAGCAAGGCACTGGGGAGGGCGCCGAGATCCTCCGCCGCCTGCAGAAGGACAAGGCGCTTCCCAAGAAGACGGCCACCAGCGGCTCCGACATCGTCAAGAGAATCCAGGCCCGCAAGGAACTCGCCAGGCGTAAGGAGGAGGAGGCCGTGGCGAGCGCCGACACGCCCGTAAAGCTGCCGTCCGCAACCTCCAAGGCCGTCAAGCAGCCCGCAAAGACCGCCGCGGAGCCGGCCAAGGCTATTTCCCGCACCCCGGCCGCTGCGCAGAAGGCAGCTCCGGCCATGCAAAAGGCTCCCGCCCCGGAGCCCATCAACATCCCCTCCAGGCCTCTCAAAGACACCCCCGCTCCCGCGGCGCCCAAGAAGAAGACCTACCACCCCAACGCCCTGGTTCCGACCAAGGACATCGAGCTCCGCAAGGAGCAAGCCCGCAAGATCGCAGAGCTCGAGAAGGCTCTCAAAACCCAAAAACAGACCGGACAACCGGTCGGCCCCCTCGACGATGTTGTCGGGGGTTTGGGGAAAAGCGTGGGAGGCGTCACGAAAGGGGTTACCGACACTGTCGGCGCGGCAGCGGGCGGAGCGGACAAGACGCTGGGTGCTGCAACTGGAGGTGTAGGCAAGACACTCGGCGCTGCAACCGGAGGCGTCGGCAAGACTCTGGGCGACACTACTGACGCGCTCGGCAGGGGCGATGTCCTCGGTACTGTTGGCGGGGCCACGAAGGGCATTGGCGATACCGTTGGAGGTGTCGGCAAGGGATTGGTGAGTTACTGTTTTCCCTTTTGTATGGACATATTGCTGACGATATGTTCCAGGGTAACACTGTCGGAGGCACCGTTGGCGGTCTCGGCGATACCGTTGGCGGCCCAGTTGGCGGCATTGTGGGTGGTGCCGGTAAGGGCGCTGGCGATGCTGTCACTGGCATTACTGGAGGACTTGGCAAGGGTGTTGGCAAGGTCGGTCAGGGAGACGTTCTCGGCGGTGTTGGTGATGTTGTTGGAGGCGTCGGTGATGGGTAAGTAACACGTCAATTCCTCGCCAGTCAATCGGACTAACAGTTGTTACAGTGTCGGCGGCCTTCTGGGTGGTGTACTCGGTGGCCTTGGCGGTCAGGGAGGTGACAAGGACGGCAAGGAGAACCCCGGACTGCTTGGAGGAGTTCTTGGCGGAGGAGACGGTGGTGGTCTTCTCGGTGGTCTCCTCGGCGGAGGAGGAAAGGAGGGTGGTGGCGGCCTGCTCGGAGGTGGCGGTAAGGGAGGTGGTCTGCTCGGTCTCTGAACGAATTGACAGAAAGACAGCGTCATGACGGGTTGAAGTACCACATGCGTGATCTCAATTTGTAATATATTTGTATTTTATTGCTAGCGCTGCACTATAATCGCAGCATGTTTATGAGGATTATGATTACGTAGTCACTTGTTCGCCAATTAGCAGGAGCCTGTGACTGAATAGGTTCAACGCAGATATCAACTCAAGACGCGTAAGATAATGTTTAAGCATTGGTTACACACACACACAGAGTTTATTACGCCCCGGCTAAGCCATTGAGGGCTCCTATGCTTATTTACATCGTCTCCACTT